>CANXYC012427170.1:0-15144 GCA_948193065.1 Aleurites moluccanus | reverse complement strand
AAAATTAACACGGCACCTGAGTTTCTGAAGATCAAGTGGGATCCCATTGTTTGCCAAGCGTGCATCAGTTTTGTTGAAGTGCAGCACCTTTAACTTGCTGAAAAGTGGCAAAATCTGCATCATAGGATCAAAGCCAATCATGTCTGACAGGAAGAGAAATTATAATTCACCCATTCACCAAAAGGTATTCACCTCTTTTTAGTCCACTTTGAATCTTGACAACATTCCTAGACTTATTGAACACAAGTTTCAGTTCCAGCATACCAAGTTCATCAGCTTCATGGTAATGAGAAACCCATTTTCCCCCACTATAACAGTAATTATACTCTTATCTGTCTGCCATGTTTTCCCCTATTATTACTTATATGTAGCAGCTAAATAATCGAATTGGTTAAATTAATGACTCCATAATTCTGCTGAAAATTTAATATGCATAAAATTGCTGATATACACCTGGTAAAGATAGACCAAAGCAACATTTCTGCTAATATACATACAAATTTGTGTTATATATGCACAGAGTCTCAATTGAGAATTCTTTCTTGACCAACAAAAGGGTTTTAAACCAAGATCCTTGCCTACCACCAGTGTCCTACCCACTGCACAAAAACATTGGAAAACTCTCACCGTTTTACACGTACAAACAAAAGCAGATGACAGCAATATTTGAAACATAAAAACATTTCAAAAGGGAGGAATACTTAGAAGAGGGGATCTGAAGCCATGTCTATCTACCTTAACAGCAACAGAGAGAAAACGACTTCAAATTAACAAATCCATAAAAACAAAGCCAAAGTACAAAGGCAAAAAAAAATGGAATGTGGAAACAAGGAACCAATTGTCGAAAAAGAAGGGATTAAGAAAAGGCATCCCAAAGGGAAGCTCGTCAATGATTTCAATTAAGAAATATCCACTTCTAATGCACATTTCAAAAAAGAGGAATACTTAGAAGAGGTGTCAACAACCATTAAATGTCAAAATGAATACCAGCAATCAACCTTATTAACTATCTTTAATCTACATAAATTCGTCACAAGGGCATGTGTATGTATAGGGGCCATGAAGAGTTGCATCTATTGGTGCAGGGAGTTAAAGCATTTGATCATGCAGAAAGGAGATAAAGCATTATATCATGCATGAAGGTGAGAAACACTTCCATTATGCATACTCTTTTTCCCAACAGGAAAGAGACAACCAGTGGTGGAACTACAAATAGCTATGCTAACAAAAGTTTCCCATCAGTGTTCCACCCTTTATCATGCTCAACTCTTTTTCCCAATTGGCAAAAGTCTCCTTTTGCCAATGTGGTACAGGTAGAAGATCCTCTACAGGTCTGATGTCAAATGTGATGCAATTCAGTTGCATGCGGACACCGGACAGCACACGAATAGTTCTGGTCCATACTGCTAAACCTCATACCATGCCTTCTTGGGAAAATCAAAAGCTTGCTTCTGAAGATAGTCTTCCCTCCCACAGAATCAGGAGTTATATCATTTCGCACAAAGGTAGAAGCTCATAAAGAAGTTCAGTCAGGCATCTCCACTGATTAAACTCAATATTTTACAAAATGTGCAAAATCATCAATCAGTCAACTAATCAACTATGTGTTTGCTTTCCTGATTTACAAAGATTGTTGAATTCATGCATGATCTAGGTAGGTATCTGGAATTTAGCAGTAAGTATTCACACCTGTTGTAGGTAGTATTTTTCATTTGACCAACTAACTGGGGACATCTCGAATACTTTGTATCCATATTTCCTATTAAATCTTTTTGGAAGCCTTCTGACAATTCGAACTTCATCTCTTAGTGAGTCAATGAAATGTTTCACATCAAAGATGTCTTCAAAGTTACTGCAGAAAGAAAGCTGAGTTAATGACTACATAATCTGCAAAAGATAAAAGGCATGCCATAGCTTGCCAAGAACAAAAAATGTACCTAGGATCAGCCCAAAAAGATTTTTTGTCTAGTTCAGGAACAACCAAAGTGAGATTCAAAACCCGAGAAACAGTCACCATGTCACAGATCTGATATGCCAGGCTAGCTGAGTTAATAACCTGAGAAATGATTAGAGATACAAACAAGGGAAGAAGTACACACCGCAGCACGCATTTGATTCAAGCCACCATTGCAGGACACCTTAAGATAACCATTACTTGTATAGTTTCCTGCAGAATTGCCACTCTTAGTATCTTATCTACGAGGACAGAAAGATAGTATTTAAGAATATCTATAAAAAATCAGAACATGATATATCCATCAAAGATACAACGTCCTTTCATAAGGTTCGATGTATTGAAGCTATGCATAGGAAAGCAGTTCTTCACAGTATAAAAGAGGAAAGAGTTTTTAACTCAGTCCTCCTAAAACATGCAATTCATATGCACATCAAATGGAGGTATTACTGTTCAGAAGGCAGATATCAAGCACACATGAGGTTGAAGTTTCTATAGGAAAACAAATAGTCTGATCCCAATTCATAACTCCAAAAGGCTTCCGTGAAGCAAGAATTGCACATTCACTATGAATATTTGAATTCCTATAAGTCATTTAGGTCAAGCCAATTACCAAAAGAAGAACCCTTTCCTTCTTGAAATGTCCAAATGAGTGTTGCAAATATTTAACATCAAAGGACACAAAAAAAAAATTATAGATTCTTGAATAATTCCAAAAATCTATAAATACGCCAGCATTTATGCATAATCCCAAGAATGATAAAGCAAAAATTAAAATCACCATAATTTAGAGTCAATTCTATAATGTAAAACACACATTTTTATGAGTGTTCATATATTACTCATAATCACTATTCGATGAGCAAGCGCACTCAACTCAAGTAACTATAATTCAAAAACAAAAAATCACAATAAAAAAATTCAACAATTTAGCTAAAGCACATAGCTGACATACAGAATTCCAAAAGTTAGTCCAACTACGCCCATTTGTTTATGAACCAAGATCAAAAATTGTTCTCAATCACAATTCGAATTTTAAAATATTCCAAGCTTCTTCACGTACAAAAAGGAAACTCACTTGGTGGAAGAAGTGGCGGAGGAGGTGGTGGTGGTTGGGCGCGAAGAGAGAAGGGCGTGATTTGGGAGATTCTATAGGTTAAATCGGTGAAAAAACGAGGTTGCCAAAGCTCCCCAACAGCCACGAGCTGAACCAAACCAGTCCAGAGCAAAATACTAGAACAAACCCTTATAAACCACACTTGTAAGCGAGCTCTAGCAATCACTGGAGGAGGAGGACCTCCCGATCCTACCTTCTCGCACCTCAGCTGTACACTTTCAGATCTAACCTCCATTTCTCTCTTTCACTCTTCATCATCGCGACTTCATCCAAACAGATCTCCACATCGATTTTTTAACGATCAAAACTTCCAAGAAAATATCCGCATTGTAGAAATTTAAAGCTATTCTTGAGATCGTCGAATCAAGATTAAATTATTGGTACTAATAAAAAAAGCTTTTCATCTTTTGAATTCAATCACAGACAGATAATGAGAGAAAAGCTAATTCACGAGGGATTTCTCTCTTATTTTCTTTTCTGTTAAACAAAAAATTTCTTTTCCTCCAATCACTACTCTTTCTCTATTTAAAAATTAAATTCTAATTTTAAAAAAATAATATAAATAAATAAATAAATAAAATATTGTTATTATTGAGAGACTTTGGAGTATTAGCTTAGACGGCAATTTCTATTTTCTCTATATCCAACGGCTATGATTGTTTCTATTTTTTTTTCTGTTTTTGCAGATTTTATTTTTTAAGAATTTTTTTTTTTTTTCTAAAAAATAGAATATGAGTATTCGCTAAAAATCAATTTATGATATATGATTGCATGTTATCAATTTATCTAATTATTGGCATAATACTTATTTGTTTGGAACCCAACCATAAATTAATAATAATAATAATAATAATAATATTAGGGATGAATTCATATACTGAATTTGAGCCGTCTCAAAAAAAAAAATCTCATTAATTTATATAAAAAATTTTATTTGACTCATTTAAATTTTTTTTACATAAAATTAATATTTACTTAAAATTAATTTTTTAATTTTGATTAAAAATAAAAAAAATTATAAAAAAAAATAGGAAAAAATAATAATATAAATGGCATGCATGAGTTGGTAACTTTTGTCATTTCTTATTAATTAGATTGGGTTTAAAGTTTATGTATGACATCATTTGAGAACTTGAGTAAAGGGCCTTTAATTAATGCTTCTTCTTTTTTTAACTAAATAGTCATATATGACGCAAAGAATATGGAGTACATGTTATTTATAGTTGAATTTTAAAAACTAATTTAAGGAATCAATTCTAAAAGTCAAGTATGGTTGATGAATTCAAAGGTTTTTCTTTTAGGAGTTAATAACATTTGATAAAGAGGACAAAATCAACTTTTGCTTTAAAAGTGTGGTTTAATTTCTTGTTTTTTAATTAATGTCTTAAGAATTCTAATGCATTGATCACAAATTGTCTTCATCACCCCATTTTTATTTAATTTCTCGCAATGCTATCCAAAATGCCTTTGAAATTTAGCCGCATCCTTTATTTTCATAAGTCAAACTAATTTTTATATTGTACGTAAGAAAGTGAGATAACATGAAAAAAAATATGTTATTGGTAATTGATTAATTCAAAATTAATTTGAATTACTGTTTGTTAATAGCGACTTTTATATTTTATTAAAAGAAATTATATACTAAAAAAATGAATTATATTAAAATTCATAAAAATACTTATAGATAACCATTCTATAGATAATTAAAATATATTTTAATTCAAATTCAAAAAGACATTTAATTTTATTATTTACATGGAAATACAATATAATTAAAAATATTAATTTTTATTTTTCAAAATTTATTATTTTTAATAATTAAATCAAAATAATTGTTTTAGATATAACAATTTCACTCTAATTTTAAAGAATTTCAATCAAAATATCCAAGATTTTAACATGATATCAAAATTAAAATTCGTATCCATTATATCTAAACTAAGTGGCATGAATTAAGATAATCATATACTACTTGTCGAGTATTAATTAAATTTAATTCAATAATTTAATTGAGTTTTAGCATTATGGAGAGTCTTAAATATATAAAGAATGAATTGAAATTAAATGTTTGTAGTTATTTCATATTGATTAATGATAATAAATATAATTTATTTATAAAAAAGATAACTCAAGTTAAATTATTTTATTATTTTATGTTATAAAATTAAATTTATTATAAATTAAATAATTTTGACTTAATTTTAATTTGACCTTTACTTAGCTCATAAAGCCTAGAAATTGGGACAAGTTTTGACTTTTGATCAATGTTATATTTAATTTGTGTTTTTCTAAAATATGTTAATATATAAAAATTATTATTATTTATTAAATTTAAATATTATATTTTTTAATAATTTTGAATATTAATATAAAAAAATATATGGGTTAATAAAAAATTATTATATATATTAATTTATAAAAAATTTTAATTGAGACTTATAAAAAATACAATAATTTAAAAGAATAATGACATAACTATAAATTTAATTTTTAAGAAATTTACTTAACATACTACTAAATTTTTTTAAATAACTTTTGATTTTAATTTTTATTATATATATAAATATAAATTATATCATCTGTTACAATGAGTTTAAAAATGCACCATTCAACCTATTTGTATATTTGAAAATTACTTCAAAACTCAAAAGTTAAATTCTAATAATGGAGCAAGCAATAAATTATTTTGTCAATTGAATTAATATGTTACGACGGTTTAGATCATAAGAAATATATATATATAATAATTGAAAATGAAATGTAAATTTCGAAATAAGAAATTTCATTTTTTTTTTTTTACATTAGTTCATAAATAATTTAATAATTTATTTTTATTAGTATAATATATATTTTAAATATAATTAATTGAAAATAAAATATAACTTTTAAAATGAAATTTCATTTTTTTTTAATCTTAGTTCACAAATAATTAATAATATAATTTCTATCAATATGAAATATATTTTAAAATATAGTTATATATTTAATCAATAAATTTTATTTAATTATTTAAAAAATATATTTTAAATATATATATATTTTTTTAGTTTTAAAGTGAATAAAATCAGTTAAAGAGCAGTGGGAAAGGGGGTCCAAGTTTTGGTGCCACAGTTGATAACAATTCCAAATAACTAATATGCAACGAAGAAACCATTTATGGACAATTAACTGACTAAATTATGATAAAAATTAATAATATATTTGAATTGATATTTCATCTATTCTCTTATATATATTTTTTTTACAGTTACATTATTTATAAAAAAATATTAAATATTTAAATATTTAAAAAAAATAATATAAAATATAAAAAAAATAAAATAAAAAATAAAACATCAAATAAAATTGAGGATCACGATTAAATAATTAAAAAACAAAAGGTATTAATAGTAATCAATCAATTCGAATTATCTGTCTTATTTAATATCTTATATTATATATCATGTACCGCTTTATGTATCTATATTATTAATAAAAAATATTAATTATCAAAATATTTTTAAAAACAGATAACATGATACATAAATAGATAAATGAAAAAAATAAATAAAAGTCTATATTTGATAAAAAAATTTAATACAATTTTTAATTTTTTAATTTATAATAACTGTATCATAATATTTGATTGCACATAACTGTTAGCTAATAGATAGCTAATTCGATAATCAAATATTTTTTTTATTTGAAAAAGTTTTAAATTATATACTTTTTTAAAAAAAATTATTTTTTTAATTAAAAAATTAAATTATTATTTAAAAATAATATTTAAATAAAAAATAAATATTAATATTTATTTTTAATAATTATTCAACACAATAATAAGTTAATAATAATTTTAATAATTAGTTATTAAATAATAATAATCAGTTATTAAATAATAATTATCAGCTATCAGCTATCAATAATAGTTAATAGCTATTATTAATAAATAATCAAACGGGACCTAAATAAAATTGAAGATTTGGATTAGTAAACAATCAATTCCTTTGCACACAGAGGATTCAGTTGATGATAGTAAATATTCGATTTAGAAAAAAAAAAAAAAAAATTCGAGTTACTGATTTCTCAATACTAACGATAATAATAACAAATCAACTTCTTCCCTGTAACTGAAGAAATCACACACACAAAAAAAGTGTTATTTTTTTATTTCATTTTCCATCACTTTTTAATTAAATCAGGATAGTTAGGAGATTGCATCTAAATCTCATTGACAAATTTAATTTAACCTTCTAATTTTAAATCTCATTTACATTAAAATTTTAAAGAATTTGTATAATTTAGATGCAATACAGTAATAATTGAACACATTTAATCAGTTTAGTTTAAATAAAATTGAATTTAATAAAATTAAATTAATCATAATTAAAAATTTAGATAATTAAATGAAACCAATATTTTCAATATTAATCAAATTGAAATAAATTGATATATTTTGATACAATAATTCTGTCTTTTAAACAAAAATGTAACTATATATATATATATATATATATAATTTGGTCGTAATTATTATTTTAAATTTTTAATTATAAATTAAATATATTAAAATTTACGAAATTTAAATCCAAAGAATTATACCCAATTTTTTCTCACCCCCGTCTCAACTTTAGCCAAGCCAGCTAAAGCACCATTGGCTTTCTTATAATGTTTTATACTATATAATATGTGAAACTCCAAAATGAACTTAAATTATTGGTTTAATTTTCAACATTGAGCTAGATGTTTCAATGAAATTATTAATATTAAAAATAACTATAAAATTAATTATAATATATAATTTAATTACATTCAAAATAAATTTTAAGATTTACACCTTCCTCAAAGTAAAAATAAAAAATAAAAATAAAATCTCTATAAATTAATTTTATTATATAATAGTTTTATATTGACATAATTTGAGTTAATAGATTAAATTAATATTTGATTAATTAATATATATTTTAATTAATAAAATTTATGAGTTAGAATGATTTTAATTTGTAGAATTTTTACTGTGTAATTAATTTAAATGAAATATATTATTAAATCTCTTGGAGACTAAAAAATAAAAATGAAAAACCTTTGCTTTAGACGAAGCCCAAGAAGAACAATATAAAAGGAACGGGCTTTATGTTAGAAGAAGCCAACCAGACAAGTCAAAAACTCCAACAAAGATTCTACTTCTTCACCCATATTTGCAGTAGTGATCTATCTATCTTCTGAATTTTGCGTGTCTCTTCCAATCAAATTTCACCACGTTCCCACCCTTTATCTCTTCTTGTTTTGCGATTCACTTGTACAACAATCAAAATCCCCAAAACTCCATTTTTTATTTCTCTCTCTTGTTTCCCTGCTAAAAAGACCATGATTAAGGCTAGATTACAGATCTGTGTTGTTGTTGTATTAATAACATTGGTGGGTCTTTTATCTTTTACCTCAGAATCTCTTCGGTTTGAGATGCAATCTGGGCATACCAAGTGCATATCAGAGGACATTAAAAGCAATTCTATGACTGTTGGCAAGTACAGTATCATTAAACCCAATGAGGATCAGCCTTTGCCTGAGTCGCATAAGCTCACGACCAAGGTGGGTACCTAATAGATACTGAAGAAATTGAAGAAACTCGTGTTTTGTTTTTAGAAAAAAATTGATTTTGGTGATTTATTTGGGTTTGTAGGTCACATCGAGCTATGGGAATAGTTATCACTACGCGGACCATGTGGAATCAGGGCAGTTTGCGTTTACCGCCGTGGAGGCAGGGGATTACATGGCGTGTTTCTGGGCGGCGGATCATAAGCCGGAAGTTACGTTGACTATTGATTTTGATTGGAAATCTGGTGTGGCTGCCAAAGATTGGACTAATGTTGCTAAGAAAGGCTCTATTGATGTAAGCATTTTTATTACTTATTCTTCTTTTTCATTTTTATTTGGGATATGTCTGTTTTGTTATATTTCTTAATTTGCTGTTCTGTTGTTGTTTGGGTTTTGGATGAAATTGTTGATAATTTTGTACAGTGTGCGATTTTGCTTGTACAAGGGATTAAAGGTGGAATGCTATAATGGGTTTTCTATTTTCTTTGTTAATTAGTGGCAAAGAAGACTTAGATGAGTTGTGCATTGAAGAAAAAGGGGGTTTGTTGAAATGGAGAATTATGCAATGATGTTGATAAAATTTTAAATATTTTGGAGGTTTGAAGCGTTTACTCTAGCGGATATAATCATAAATACCATCTAGGACTACAGTAATCATTAAAGGATAAAGTTGTTGATTTCTTCTTGGCCAAATTGGGTTTTTAGTTTTAGTAAGTTACATCAAGAGCTTTGGCCAATATTTACCCTTGTTTTGTTATAAGAGCCTAACAGATCCTACCACTGGATAGTGGGCTTGTGCCCTTTCTTAGCAACTGGTGGTCTTCTAGCATATGACCATTGTTGGGTTATTGCTTGTAGTTCAAAGAAAATTGGCTGGCAATCAGACATGAATCTTAGTACCATCTGGGTGGTGTTCCTGATGACTATTTATACAAATAGACAACTCCAAATATGCCTCCACTTCGCTGACAGTAATTGCACAGATGATGCTTTTGATGGGATAAATTTGATGCTTTGACTAATGGAATTTTGTTATTTAAGAATTGGCTGACCTGCTGGGAGTTGTTGTGCAAGTATAAAAAGAGCGGTTGGATGAGCGCCTAAGAGAAAACAAATAAGGTAGATGTAAAGATGTAGCAGTCCATAACCCAACTACATTTAAGAACTAGAAGTTGCAGGGAAATTGTGTGGCTATAAAATAAAAATTCTACAGAAGCAATTTCTGTTGGACAATTGATTTGTACACCTCAATCATACCTGATACCTATGTATTGTAAGAAAATTTAAATTAAATTCTCTTGTAAAATCTATTGGGCAATGAAAGAAATTAGAACTTTTTTCTAGATAAGAAAAATATTTTTGAGAAAGGGAGAATTGAGTTTACACTATGGAGGACAAGAAATGCTACTATAACTCGAAACAACTAGCAACAATAAACATAAAATAAAAGCTAAAAGAATAATGCCCCTCAGTCGAGTTGGATAACATTTAAATGGATCCCTTTGAAAGCTCTGGAAGCATAAGCCCGCTTAGGACACAAAAACACCACCTTGTCTCACAACAAACTAATGGATATGCTCTGATTCTTGAAGTTATGTGCTGTATGTAGAAAGAACTTAAAAAATCGATTATTACTAGCTACAAATGCTGTATGTAGAAATGGGATGGAAGTAAGAATTTGGTGGTCATTGGTCAGGTAAGGGAGAGCTGACTGCCCTGGTTTCACACAACACTCTTGAGGAGTGATACTGTCAGAGGGATGACCAAGAAAGACATGGCCCTTGAATGTTGTTTTATTTTTTAGTAACTTTCAACTTTCAAGCCTCAGAAATTAGTTAGAAACTAGGATATCAATTTGTTTACGTACACATCACTTTTTTCAAAGAAATGGAAGATCTGGACCAGAGGGTGAAAGTCATATTTCCTGCCTTCCTCTTA
Organism: Aleurites moluccanus; assembly: GCA_948193065.1. NCBI lineage: Eukaryota > Viridiplantae > Streptophyta > Magnoliopsida > Malpighiales > Euphorbiaceae > Aleurites > Aleurites moluccanus. The sequence goes on along the minus strand of CANXYC012427170.1, from coordinate 4,561 downwards.
ATGCATTATGTAGTTGTTAATTGATTGATTGTTCAGCTCAAACCATGGCCCTTGTAGCACACTAGACAACTTGATGTTGGATTACTGTTTCAATCTGTTTGCAGTATTTAACGGATGCTAGGCATCCATCATTCAAACATCTGCTAGGAAATCTAAGGCCATCTTAGTTGCAGAAAACATTTTCTGTTTTCATTTTCCAATTTTTTTTTTCCTTTTCCCAATTTTCTAACTCTTCATTTTCCAAATTGAAATTCAGAAAACTGAAAAATATGTTTATTTCTAATTTTACTTATAATTTTTATTTTGTAATATATTTTATTAGGCTTTTTTTATCAAATAGCTTTTGTTTCACTAAATTGAAAATATTAATTATTATATGTTAATATATTTATAATCTTATAAAGTATTTATTTTTTTAATTTAAGTATACATTTTAAATATACAATCAAAAAAATATGAAAAGTATTTTAAAGCATAATCACATATTTTAAAGTATTAAATATACATTTTTACTATATATATATATATATATATATATATATATATATATATATATATTGTAAAAAGTAAAACATACTCACATAAAACAATTATTAGCAAGTGCATATCTAAAGCAAAAAAGAAATTTCAATAATTGAAAAAAAAAAAAGTAAAGAAGTGATGTTGTCGTGATTTGAAAGCCAACATTATGGCACCGACATTGAAAACACGGATGGAATTCCATATTTTCCAATTCCTCATAAAATCTTGTTATTAAAGTAAAATATGGAAAACTACATTAGCTAGTTTTCTATGAATTAGAAAAGTTGGAAAATCCATCTCTAGTTTTCTATTTTGAAAATTTTTATAATTAAACAAAAAATACCATTTTGCAGTTTTCTAAGAATTATTTTCTGGAAAACAACTCTAATTTTCCACAACTAAACAAGCCATAAGGTTCCCTATATCTACTAATTAACTGGTTCTCTTTTTGTCTAAATGCCTATTAAGACAATTATGTAATAGCTTTTGAAGATTCCAAGCTGATATAGTCGATCTAAAGTTGGCTAGAAAGAGTTGAAATTCACCCTTCCTTTCCCGAGAATGTTTACAAGGGGTTAGAAGTGTCGAAGTGGTTGCTACTTGACTGGTGCCTTCATTGGGAGCCATATTGTCACTTCTGTGAGCATTTAAACTGTTGCAGTTCAACAAGGAGCTTGACTTCCTACTATGATAACCTTCAAATTCATCATCCATTGCTTCTATGATATGTAGTAATAAGTAGTTGACGTAATCTTCAACAACATCAACCCTTTATAATATTTTTTTCTATGTTTCAGTGATTGGTTTCCTCGTATGTTAGGACTTTGAGCTGGGCAGTGATAAACGGAAATGCGTCTTTTTTGTGGCACTTTGTCATTAACACTATGCTTGGAAAGCTTATGATGGAGGAAGGAAAAATAGAGAGAGGAAAATGAAGAGGGAAAATATTAAGGGAAGAGAAAATTATTTTCCCGTCATGTTTGGAATTATGGAAAGAAAAGGGGAATGAAAGTTATTATATGAATAGTATAATTTCTGTTTATAAAATAATTTATTTTACCCTTCTCATTCTCAAACACAAAGTAACTACTGCAGATATGGAAATATTTTTTAAATAATTCTCCATTCACTTCCACTATAAATTGCAGAGAGAATAAATTATGAGCCCCTCATGTTATTTTTTTTTTCCTTCCTTCCTTATTTTCTCTCTACACAGTGTAAATGTATTTCTTTAAGTTTCTAACTTGATCTCCTCACTTCAGTTTTATATTCTCAAATTTCATGAGTGGAACATGGAAAGATTCTTATGTACTGGTTTCTGTTTAACTACCAGGTAATGGAATTGGAGCTGAAGAAGCTCCATGATAACGTTATTTCCATTCAGGAGGAGATGTACTATCTTCGTGAAAGGTAAAGAATAAAAAAAACAATTAAGAAAGCTATTCAATTTCTCTGAACAGGATGATGTTTATTTGGATATCAAACTCATTTTAAGTTGTTTGATGCTTGGGCAGGGAAGAAGAAATGCAAGAACTGAACCGAGTTACTAACTCGAGAATGGGCTGGTTCAGTTTGGTGTCTCTTCTTATGTGTTTATCAGTGGCAGGCTTGCAAGTATGGCACTTGAAAAACTTTTTCGAGAAAAAGAAGCTCATTTAATTCTAATTTGACAGTCAAATACAATTTTCTCCCATCATTTTTCTTCCCTTGTAAAACGCTCTACAAAAATATGTAACTTTGTGAGAGAGTAATTTTAGATTAATTGGGATTTTTGAAACTTCTCATGCAGTTTGTCTTCTGTGAGTCTATGCTTTTGAAGATTCTAGTCAAGTCTTTGCAAAAGGACTTCCTAATTAGCTTTTCTTAGTTGAGTTGCAATTTTCAACCATTTGAATTAGCATTGAGACGAGAAAAAAAAAAAAAATACACAATGGCTAAGAGATCGTATTCTTGCCCTTGAATGAATTGTGACTTGTAAATTATAATTGTTGTGTAAGAACTAAGCTTTGCCTTAATTAAAATTATAAACATCCTGATCCATGTGAGCTGGGTGGCCTATGAAAGTTGAACAATAGTTAATGAAAATGAGATGGAACAATTGGAGGTTAACATTTCACATTTGATGTTCGGAGTTTTTAATGGATGATTTGATTTTTTTATGCTTAATAGATGATTTGAAGTGTTTAATAAGATAATGTTTGAAACAACTTTAATTTTTTTTTTTTAAACAATTTGAGAATTATAATTAAAAGCTGAAACTTCAGACTATTGGTTAGTCACTAATAATTGAACAAACTTTTCAATCTTATATTAAAGATACAAATTGATTGATGAAATTTTGTTAATTCTCTTTCATTATGATTTACTTTTTTTCTTTTAAAATATGAAATAGTAAAAATAAATATAATTTTAATGATAAAATTCTCTTTTCAATTGACAAACAAAAATCATATTACCAAACTCCTCTTAGTCTCTTTAGATCCAGCAAAACATTCGTTGTGAAAATATCCCTGGTTCTTTAGGTGCTAAACTTTCCAACTTCCAAGTGATTCTTGCAACACCATAGAAATTTGAGGAGCCAAAATAAAAAATAAAAAAAATTCCAACTTTTATGAGACCAAGAAGCCTAGTATATACAAATACAAGAAAAACACCTAGGCTATTCAATGTTTTTTGAAACTCTAAAATCTCATAATCCACAGCAAATTACAATTGGAAAACAAAGGAAAAATACCAGTTCAGATAATTAGCATATTTATAGATGTTCATTGAATCATATTACTCAACAGGCAGGCTCGATAACATTATTGAAAGACCAGTTGAACGCCAACTCATTGAATCATATTACTCAACAGGCAGGCTTGATATCATTTTCGAAAGACTGATTAAACGCCAACTCTGACCATGATAAAAAATCTGGTGCATTTAGTGGAAAACCAGCAACAGCAGTAACAATTTTTTGCAGTGAAATCTATTCGCAGCATTTGCACAATTGTGGGTACAAGAAATGACAGGCATAAGCGGCATAATTTATATTTGATTGTGATCGTCACTCCTAGATTTATGCATTGAATATGCTCCAATGGTGATCTCCACCAATACTTTCCTTGATCTTTTCAAGCCTCTTGAGGATTTCCAAGAAAGAAGGTCTCTTATTCATATCAGCAGCCCAGCATTGATCTATTAATCTAAAAACATCAAAGCAAGAAATTAGAAACCCAGATGATCAACAACTTGAGCATAGCTAAGGAATTCTTTTTCTTTTTTCTTCATTTTTGGGAGAAGGGGTGGAGTGGAAGGTTCCTTGGGAGGATTCTTCAAACTATATAAATATGTTGACTGTTAAAAATTATATTAAGATGATAAACAGATAAGATTAAAGATAAGATGTATACTTTGATTGAACAAATATCAGTAATATTTGTTGAAGGTACAATATTAATAGAAATAGACTAGAGTTTGGGACAAATATGTGAACTTACTGGTAACCTTCCTAGACAAGAAAAAAGGAGGAAAATCTGATAAAGTGGAAATATATCAACATGAACTTACTCTTTCAGTTCAGAGGTAAATCCTTTGGCACGAAATGTTGGCCTATGCCCCTCGGCCACAAACTTGGCTGCTTCATAAGGTTCGTAATTTGAAAGTGGCGGTTCCCCTTCAAGCATCTGCATTGGACGAGAAATTCATTACTACTTATTTTGATGCTAGGTGTCATTATCTAGTCATACAGAAACCAAAAATTACCTCGTACAGTATCATTGCAAAAGAGTAAACATCAACCTTCTTATCATATTTCCGGTGCTTGAAAACTTCAGGAGCCATATATCGATCTTTTGTTTTATCCAAGAAAAGAGAGGAAAAATAAGTATAAGAATATATGTCATTCATAAGAACCTCACAACAGACACTCACAGCTTCCTGTCTCGCCAGTCATTTTGTACACATCATGAGAATTCTGAACCTTGATGAGCTTGCTTAGTCCAAAATCTCCAACTTTCAAATGGTCAGCATTGGAGTTGACTAAAAGAACATTCCT
>CANXYC012426921.1:0-25677 GCA_948193065.1 Aleurites moluccanus | reverse complement strand
ATTTTCTTTATTCATGTAATAGCTGATATATTTAGATTAGGAATATTTATTCTGTTACCAAAAATACATTGTATAGATTATTATTTATTGGAATGAAAGCAAAGGGAATGGTATTCAGCCATTTACTCAAAGATTGTTATTGATATCTCTATATTTGCATTTAGTTAAAGTTCTAGAAATATTTGCTCTTCTGTTCAAGAAAATATATATATATATATATATATGCTGTACTGCATTGATGGAGATGATGGATATCGAGAACTGGATGGAATCCTGAAAGAAGATGAAAAAAGGGTGAATTTTTGGCCATGTTGCAATTTGTAAATACTAGAGAGTACAAGTTTAGGTTGTCCATTGAGTGGTTGCCCTGTCACGTGATTCAAAAATTATTTTTGTTAGATCATGACATAGTTAGATGTTCTTCAATAAGTTTTGAGAGATGTTATTGGAGCTCAATTACTTGTTATTGACATTCCAACCGACAATGAAAATCTCACTATTGTCTGAATGTGACATATCAAGTTGTGAAAAAGCAAATAATATTTTTCTAAATTGTGGTCATATAAGTAACTACAGATCAATAGAACTCTGCAAAATAACCATGAATTGCTAATTTCAGTATTGATATTGCTGATATCTGTCCCTTCAGGTTTCAAGAAGTTCAGCTTGTAGCCAATATCTTTGATCATGTTTCCTTCTGCTTCATAAGCATTATTTGTTGACATTCATGGAAGTTGCTATTTCGGGTAGCTAAAGGAAAAATGCAGTTGTACTGTTGCAATAACAACAATGATTTATGCTTATGAATACAGTTCCTGTGGGAAGACTTTGCTAGAGCAACTAAAAGCAAGATACATGATTTGATTGCCAACAGAACAGGAGATACAATGAGGGTGCTTAAGGGAGCGTGCTTCACAAAGATGAATGATTGTACTTTTGAGGTGTAAGTTGGTATAAAGTTGAAGCCTGGAAGCGTGAAGAAATAACACAAGGCAATGAATGTGGAATCCATATAATTTAAAATGTAGTAAAATATATGAACATAATATAGCATATTCTTCCAAGGAGTTTTGTAATTTACTGCAATTCAGGATCTGTTTTCAGCTTGGGATTCCCTAAGTAGCTTGGGATTAAGGCTTAGTCGTGTTGTATTCAAGATTAGTTTTCAGCGAATTGGGATTTAATGGAGGTAAAGTTCTTGATGGATATTTTCTGTCCATTCATAATGGTGGTGTTGGACACTGTCATGAGTCTATTGGCCTTTCCCTGATAATTTTTCTCGGACTCCATACCTCTGTGTTTAACGCGGGTTCTCTGTACGGCCATGCTTATATTCACATTGTCAAATTCCCTGTTGTGCTTGGCAGTGTAGCATTTTTATAGGACAATTTCATGATCTCGTTTTTAATTTGATTGCTTTTTTTTTTTCACTTAAATATAGCAAGGATGTTGGAGAAGGTACTAGTCTGAACATTGTCTTGTCTCCACTTGAAACAGCCAAAGATAGATGAGAATCATCCTAGGTGGTTGCATCTCAGGATATGAGACTTTGACCCAAGATTAAATGGAAGTAAAACCAGAGGCTACTACTAGAAGGGCAGCAATCATGTTGCAGATGGGAGATGGACTCTAGGTTTTCCAAATGCAAAAGCTTGCGAGGCTGCTCGATTGACCATACTCGAGGAAACTAATAAGCAGAGATCTTCTGGACTGCACTTGCTTCGCTACTTGAAGATCAATCAGATGGTTCTGGTGAGGGAAGCTCCAATACAAGAGTTTGTAGGCAGGTTCACTAATATCTCTCTTTGTTTTCATTTTCCTTAAAAAATTTTGTTGTTGTAACATAGATAGGAAGCCTCTGCATAGTAAAGCTTAGTGATAATACTACTGCGATAACAATGTTGTTTTGTTCCGTGAGTGTAATATATTTAGAATGTGTAATAAATTAACTGCAAAGCAAGTTTATATAGTATTGAACATGAAATAGAAAATGAGTATAAACAAAAACATAATTTCTTTCACCATATAAAAATTGATGCATCTAGCAGTCTGGAAACTTCAGAGTCTTTAGCTCCCAAGTGAAATGCCATCTCAAAAAAGTTAATTACATTTATCTTTTCATTCCTCTTTATTGTTTATTATTTATTTATTTTTTGCTACAATTTCTCTTAAATATACATCTTAGTTTGTACTTATTGACATTGATAGGTTATGTTTTTTAGATAAGATATGACAGCAACATTTGGTTAGCTAGAAAATCATTTTCTTTTATTAAACAATGTATAAAAGGTGGTTGAGTAGCATTCGAGAAGTTTAAGAAGGAAGCAAGTCAATTGATGCAAAAATTCACTTTGTAACCAGTTGAGTATTGATTGAGTAGTATTGTAGTCGTTTTTATGAGATTGTTTCAAGCAACTCACTAGATTCTGGCAATCTTCAATGAATGATTATTGAACTTGAATGAAAAAATTTATTTATTTAGTCAATATTTATAACTTAACTAGTTCATTATAGACTGACTAGGTCAGGAATTCTTTTTAAGTTTTGTAAATCAATAATGTGGACTTATGCATGAAATAACCATAAAAATGAGCTCCAATTACTGAAGCACTGGAGAATATCTTCCATTATGTACGGACATATAATTAAACTATTGTCGATAATACTTTTTAATTAAGAAATCCCATTGATATAGGAAATGCAGAGTAAAGCAAGAAATTATTAACCTCTGGTAATCCAGTAGATGGAATTTGGGCTAAAATAAGGAACTAAATCCTTATTATGGAAGCATATTTAATTAAATAAAAGATACTTAATATGAGAGTAGAAAGTAATTAAGCATAAAAATAATGGAAACTTTTGGAAAAAGGAGTGATTGGTACGTAACTCCATCACCTTTACATAAACAAGGCTATCATTGAAAAATTAGAGCAACTTTTTTCTACCTGTCTGCCGCCCAGCCCAAAACTATTTATAAAAACTAAATTAATATATATAATATTAATTTGAAAACTATTCTCTCTCTTTATCTCTCTTAGATATTGCTTTCACCCACATGGCCACGTCTAATAGATCAGAGATGCTTATTTGAAGCTTCAAAGCATAAAATGAGCGTCACTTTTGAGTAGATAATGCCATATTTTACTTTTAATATTGCTTTTATGAGAGACAAGTTGCTTTACTTTAAGCAAAAGAGGAAAAGATACAAACCCAGCAATGACAAGTGTGTGTAAGAGAGGGGTACTATATATAGGGTACTGTATATACAATACTCCATATATATACTCTTTCATCTCTAATACTATGCAGCGTGTTTCCAGTAAAAAAAGAAGTTAAATGCTTTATTAGTAAATGAAAAGAAAAAATATACGGGGGATTGAAATAGCTTGTTTCATTGGACTTAAGATTGGGTAAGCTCAATGAAGAGATCACTCACTTATGGGCCTGGAGTACTTATACAAATCATAGCAACCCAATTCTTTTAAGATTGGAATTCATCTGTTCGAGCATCAATTCCAATTCATAACTTGAATTCATCATTATTATTGAAGGATGTTCTTGTAAGACCTCAACTAGTTCTCCCATTCTCATATCGAGCCAAGAAGTAAGAGACAAAGATGCCCCTGCAAAAATGAAAGACAATTAGTAATGTTACAAGGGTCAAACATCACTACAAGTACTATGACTAAAAGGATACAAACCTGCTGTAAGGGTGTGATCATTGATGGGAACGCCGCCTTCAACCTCCTCAGTTATATCCATGGATACCTCCAACGGACTACCAAGAGAGGAAGCCTTAGGATGGACTTCAGTCGAAGGCATTGTTGGTTCAATATTGGATGCCAAAGAAGCTGCCTTTACCAAAGCATAGGAAAGAACTGCCACGAGATCAGGAGCAACTTATTGATTTAGGACAATCTTTGCATCTTGATCATCATGAAAAGCCCTAAGGGGAATTAGATTAGAGCCCTGGGTGCAAATAGAGATCCTTAGGCATTGAGTTAGTTGTTCTTTAGGAGACTCGCTCTCTTCATCCTCACCAATGGATAAGGTGAGGGATCTCTTCCCCTTCCCTTAAACAAATGGTGGCACTAGAGTCCCAATAATATAGGGCTTGACCCTTATAATTATAATATTTTTGATGGGAGTCTTACTTGATTTGCTTGAAGTTTTCTTATGGGTCATGGCCTTCTTGACCTTTTTTTGGGATAGCTTAGCAATGGGCACCAATCTTCCTAGCTACAACCTCTCATTTCACCTGTCATTGCATCATTGAAAGAGAGCACTGTATACAAATTGAAGGGATTGGCCTTCACATGCTTGGTGTATTCTACAATATTTTTGTGTAGCAACCTCCATCTGCTTTTGTTGCATAAAAATGAATAGAATCAAACACAAGCTTCGAAGATTAAAATCAATCGTAAAGCACAAATAAGCAACAAACTCACCCCAAATGTCTTTTATAAGGATGTATAGGATATACTTACCCATAACAACCTTTAATTAGAAGGTTCCACTAGGAGCCTTCACATTATAAACGACATTGCCTAGGATGAGGGTCTTGATATCTGCAAGTTCATTACAGTTGAAGTCCGCTGGCTAGTCAAGAAGGCTAGAGACTGGATTCATCAATTTTCCAAGGAATCCAAATCTTAGGCCCCTCTCGCATAAGTCATCATTATGCACTATCGCTACAAACTTGTTGCTCTAGTGCAAGACCTTATTGTCCTTACTTGTGTAGAGGTGGCAGTGCCCCTTCCTTGACAAAATCCATATGTTCCTCTCAGGAGATTTAGCGATGCAAATCCTTGGTGGAATTAGGATGAAGCATCATTGGTCTTACCTGAAAGTAATTAAAGTAATCAACGAAGAATTTGGTGGGAGAAAATCTCAGTCCAGCCTTCAATTGGTGATAGAAAAAGATGTAAGAACCATTATTCTTAGGAATCTTTAACAGTGGAACCATTGTTCTTAGGAAACTCCAATAGTACAATGGTGAGCGATGCCATGAAGATCCTCTCATTAGGTGTGGAATTCGTAGACTGGAGTTAGACTTATCTTCTAGATTTGTTTTGAAGGCAAAAAGTTCACCTTCTTTGGCAATAAAGGAATGATAGACTAGACGCTTTTCAACACAGCCTCATCAACTTATTCAATGTGACGACAAGCCATTGTAATGGTTGGAGATAAATGATAAACAAAGAAAAATTAAGGAAGAAGCAAAAAAATCAGAGACAGGAGCTTTGAAGATAATAAAGAAAGCAAAAATGTAAAGAGAAGCAAAAACATATAGTCAAGGTAAAAAACTCTCAAAATTCCACAAAGGGCGGTATTTAAATTTCAAAATACTTGATAACCACTCCCTAATAATTATGCCAAAGAATGAATGGATAACAGTTATTTAAGTCCCTGAAATCACTCTAAATTCGCGACTATTATTCGAGCCACTTGTCCAATCATCAAAATGTGCATTCAACAGATATCTCAAGAATATATTTTTCATTTAATGAGGCCTTTTCACTATTAGAAGTAGAGAGATTTGAAGAAAAGGGAAGGAGTATTTCAAAGCCGAGTTTAGGCTAGAATGAATAGGATAAGCTGATTAGGTGGTTTCTTTGAGGTAAATTGATACTATATAGTTTGATGACGAGGCAAATCAGAAGACCTCGTTCAATGAGACATCTTATATAAAGATCTTTATTAGCAAAACAAATATAAAAACTTCTCCTTGCAAGGCTTTATCAATACTTCATTTAGTGAGGCACCTTATATAAAGACTTCTTCTAGTGAGGTTAATATGAAGACCTCTCTTAACGAGGCAAAATAAGTAAACTTCATTCAGTAAGGCACCTTATATAAAGACTTCTCTCAACGAGAAAAAATCAGTAGACCTTGTTAAACAATGCACCTTATATAAAGACATATTTCAACAAGGCAAAATCAAAAGACTTCATTCAATGAGGTACTTTATATAAATACCTCCCTCAGCAAGGTACTTTATATTAAAACCTCTCTCAATGAGACACTTTATATGAATACTTCTAGAAAGGAATAATTTTGAAGACTAGAAACTAGTCAGAATAAAACACATGAAGTTGCTACTAGTTAGAATTAAAGACATGAAGTTGCTCAAAAGGCTTGGAGATCTAGAAGACCTTGGGAATTATGAAATCGTACGACAATATGGCAATAACTGTGCAAGCCATTATTAGAGCTCATTCTCAGGCATTGAAATCATCAACTCACATCTTTGTTAAGGCGTTTAGTTCCCCTATCATTTTAGGCATCCTACTACCTCAAAGTAGAGCTTTGTAGTTTTCTCCTATGTCAACCTTCATTTTGGCTCCCACATATGTAAAATGGCTAAATCATAACATGTTAGGATCACTTGTCTACTCCATTAACCTACTCTTCGATATACTTATATCAAGGTAAGGAGTGGAGGACCTCTGATAAAGGACAAATATAGCTCGTCTCATTGGGCTTAAAGCGGGGTAAGCTCGTTAAAGAGTTCTCTCACTTATAGGCCTGGAGTATTTATACAAATAACATCCCAATTATCTTAAAACTAGGATTCTTTGGCCGAGCATCAGTTCCCTTTCAAGACTCGACTTAGTCCTCGTCATCGAAGGATGAGCATCAATTCCCCTTCAGAACTCGACTTAGTCCTAGTCATTAAAGGATGTCTACATAAAGTCTCAACCGGTTCTCCCATTCTCATATCGAGCCAAGATACTACTATGGCTTGACTTAACTATTAGTCATGGAGTAGGCCAATGTAGTAGCAATCACCTATCAGTATATAAAAGAGGTATGTCAGAGTCGGTTACACCTAAGCGACGCCTCTCTTATAATAGTGGTTGAAAGCAAGCTCGTTGGAAGGCGAACCATACAGAAGATGCGAATAGTCTCATCAAATCAGACTATTGATTTTCTCCTGGATATGCCTCCACATGAGCAACTATTATAATCCAATTATGATACCAAATGGGTATAAAAGAAGGAAAATAACCTCCATTCAAGGATAACTTATTCTACTCTTTCTCATAAGCATGCTCACAGTCTTATTTGAAATCGAAACTAAACTGAAATCGAACCATTCAAAATCAAAGTCGAACTTGTCAAAATTAAAACCGATGCTAAAAATCAAAATCAAACTCTGACTATAAGGTTCTATTCCGGTTTCCATAATTTTTGAACTGAACTAAAAGTGATGGTTCTGGTTTACAAAAATCAAACTAAAAAAAAAAAAAAAAAAAAATCTAACACTAGCCATGTTAACAACAAGGCAACTGATTTTTTTTGTTTAATTTTTAATTTTTTTGTAAATTACTAAAATAAACTTAATAATAGTCAATAACTGCTATTTTTAAAGGTATTTTAAGAAAAAAAAAAACTCTAATATCTATAATACTAGTATTTTATTCATTATTTCCATAATAATTTCTTAATTTCTCTTAATTTCTATTGATGTGGGTGTTTGCGAGCTCATTTTGAGTTCAAATAATCAGTTTTGATGGAAGCGCATCAAGAATTTAAAGAAAGAAGAATGTTTGCATTGTTAATGGAATAATGGGTTTTGGGATTCTTTATTGAGTTTTCTATAAGCTGGGAATACCAGCTTAATTGAAATCCGGTTTTCTTAATAGATAAAATTATCCCTTCTTTTTTTTTAAAAAAAAATAACTTTGCCCTTATTTATTATTTGCCTTTTTTTAAAAAAATTATTATTTGTGTGCTGCATAATTTTATTAAATTAAAAAATTAGTTTGCACTCAAAAGTTAAGAGAAATACAATTTTTTAAATAAATTATATATATAATATATATAAGTTAGTTTATAAGGAATTAAATTTTTATATTTAAATAAATTAAATTTTATATTAAAATAATAAGTTTATAAGGAATTAAATTTTTATATTTAAATAAATTAAATTTTATATTAAAATAATATAAATTTTTTTATTAATAAGATTTTTTTGCTATTTAAAAAATAAATAGTTTGGGTCGGTTATTATTATATATATATAATTTTCAAATATATTTCCATTAATAAATTTTAATTATAACCACATGCTCTTGTTAGTAATTTTACAAGTTTTAAATTATTTTATCCAAATATTCATCCAACAATTGAGCACTTATTTATTCATCTATTTTAAGCACTTAATTTCAGCACTTATAAAAATCTCAATTGACTAAATTTCAATTTGATAAAATTTCAATTTGACAATCGAACTCCCAAACACCCTAAATCTCTCAATTAATATCCAAATTTTCAATTGTTTTATTTTTATTATCTCATTATAATTAAATTTCTCATTTTTTTTTATATCTATAATTAATTATTTTAATTCTATAGTTCTATTAACATTATTTATTAAAAACTCTACACTAGTTTTTGATAAATATGATTCGAAATTGTATTAGAAATGTATTGAAATTGAAATTAAAATCGAAATCATCTCAATATTGACGGTTTTAGAATAGGACATGTCTATTTTGTCATTTCCTTCTATCTCACCAAATTCTTTCACGAAAGATTCTATAACTCTAACTATTGCTAATTTAAGCATCAAAAGATATTTAATTTGGCTCTTTAATGCTCTTTTTCATTTTGCAGACCTAGATCCATCCAAAAAAGAGTCCAGTTCAACAACTTGATAAAGCACTTATTATATATAATTTTTTTTAAAACATTGGAGAGGAAGAATCGATTCTGGATCTGTTGCTCAAGATAATATGCAATTACCGCTAGATTATATTTCGATATGCTTATCGTATATAATATTAAATTTCACTTTAATACACTTTTAATATATAATACATATTGACTTGTAGTAGTCATATTTTCAGATTAACTTATATATCTATCGTAATTTATTAAATCTTTTCTCTGGATGAGTTAGATAAGTCTCAAAGTGTACATCTCTAAGCTCCATTTATATATATATATATATACTTGAATAATAATCCTAAGAATCGAGCTTTTGATCAATAAGATTATAAAGAGGAAAACTAATTATATATAGACAGCAAGTAACAGTTTGGGATGGCTTTAGTTACAGTTAAATTCTTTATATTTAAAACAAAGTTAACCGTTATTGGTGAGAAAGAGAAAGAGAAAGAGAAAAGGTGAAGAGAAAGAGTATGGGTTAGAGGGGACTTAGCTAGGGTGTGTCCTAAGCAACTACATATATTCCTTCTATCTTTCATTCAAACACTCCTTTTGTGGCATTTGCAGAATTGCTTTGTTTGTTCAAATTATTTGGGTGCGCTTTGTATGTCTTTTTAGGCCAACAAAGATATAACCTTTTTGACTGGCATTTGGTGACTGATGAGAAAGAATAAACTCTCTCTCTCTCTCTCCCTACTTTACTTGTTTTTGGATTATTCGTTGTTGTTAATCACCAAAATACTATATAGCTACTGCTAGTTGGGTCCTTTATACACATTTGGTGCTGCATGCCTGTGTTTGCACTCTCTACATATCAAATACTCATAGGTGTATTATAATTAATTACATACCCATTTTCACTTGTAATTTGATTTGATGGAAACTAGGCAATTTTGTTTAATTTACATTAAAGAATTTGAAATAGTACCAATTGTAATATTCATAGTTGAATATCTGTCTCGATCGTAGCGTAATAAACAGTCATGCGTAATAAACAGTCATGGATTCAAATCTTAAAGTTTTAATTAGAAATTTTGCAATATGAAGGAAAATTTAGTACATTAGTAGTGTTTTTATGATCTTCATATCGTTGGAATATATATAAATAGCTTTTTAATATGTTTATATATATGAAAAAAGCAGTGGAATTTGAAACATTCCCAAAGATGACAATCCCCTTATTTTTTTAATGTCATGTCATGTCATATGCAAACGCTATTTTCTTGGGATTCATTACAAAAGAAAGAAAGAAAATATTAACATTCTTTCATTCTTAATTTCTTTCTAGTCGTTTGGAATTGGCTGGCTAGTTATTGCTGGAGTACTACTCTCTTAGTTGTTCATAAGAAATACAAGTGTGTGACTATATATATAAAGAGATTTTTTATTTAGATTAAGTTTCTCTTTTCTTCTCTTTTGAGTTTTGATTCCTCTATAACCCTATAATTTCTTTTTTTTTTGTGACCTTTACTTTTGAAGGAGACATTGAGACTGAAAGTATTAGCAGTAAACACTGATTTTTTGAAACAGGTAAAAGTCGAAGATGATTAAGGAATGAAAGGGAGATCTCTCGTTTTATGTGTAACCGAAATTATATACATGTATGTGTGTATTTTAATTGTTCTAGTTGTAATAGTATAGTGGTGTAGCTCTCCTTTCTATGCAGAGGCACGCTAGGGGGAATATAAGACCAGCAGGGACCTATAACATGGGCCACAACAAAGCAAACTAAAAACATCGACCTTAATTAGTAGATGCCTAGGGTTGGATTATGCATGTGATTATACATGCACCTTAAAAACTTGAATTAAGATGCCTAGGGTTGGATTATACATGTGATAATAAAAACTTTTAATTTTGTTGAGATATACTCCCTCCATTCTTTTATATATATCGTTTTAGAGAAGATGAAATTTTTTTTTTATAAGTCGTTCGCAGATTTCAAGATTATATTTATTATTTTCTTTCAATTTTGCCTCTAATTAAGAATCAAATTTATATTTTCAATCAGTTTTGTACCATACAATAAATAGGAATATATTAGTCATTTTATATTAAAATTAAGTTATAATAATTAATTTATTAATTTTTGTATTTTTTTTAAAGCGACTTATATAAAAAAAAAAAATGGAGGGACTACATAATTAAATGTTATGATTAGTAGATTCCTAATTAAGAATCCCACATTGGAAAGATAACAGTTCAAACAAAGGTATATATATATAATGAAGAAAAGTTTACAAATTTATTACGTGGTTATATGTTTTATTTTCATTAGTTTTAGATGTTATTGAATGAAACTAGAAAAAGTATATATATGGACCCAAGGAAAAGAGGCTCTTGTCGTTTTAAGGGTTTTTTTTTTATAAGTATAATTTGAATTTTGTTAATTGACACTTTCTTTTGATGATTATTACTTAATTTTTGCATTTAGCAATGACATGTTCTTCTATTAGAAATTAAAATAAATAATATTGGTTATAGATCGTTTTGAGGATTAGTCAATAACTATAAATTATTTCCCAATATATATATATATATATATATATACGATCTTTAATTATTTATAATAGGCCGTCTTTTATATTTAGCATTATTCTTTTTCTGCTATATATGTATACAAAATAATGAACTCAAAATTTTAAATTATAATAATCATAATAATAATATAATGCAAGGACTGAAAGTTAATTCATAATAAAATCTCAATCGTTAATTTTAAATTTTAAGAATTGATTGTGCACAAATATACTAGAACATACTTATATAAAAAGATAAATTTAGTAAAATATATAAAATTTGACTTATAAATATTCTATTTCTACACAATTAAAAAAAAATGCTGAAACAACCATTAATTTTTCGATACAATGATCATAACACCATTATATGCAAAATGGCACATGGCCATTAATTTGAAAAAAATTACGGTATGTTTAGAAATTCTGAAATTAAAATTGAATTACTTAATTATAATTTTAATATTTAACGTTATTATTACTATCAACGTCTCACTATCACCAATAATTTATATTTAATTTCAATTTTAATTTTAATTATTTATATAATACAAATATTAAAATTATAATTTCAATATAATTTTAATTTTAAAAAATTAAAATTGAAATTAAAAATATCAATTCTAATTCCAAATTTTTCTCCCAGCAGATCTTAGAGTAATGAATTAGTTGATTTCTCACTTTATAAACAACATATAATAACATTTCAAATTTAAATCTTTAATTATCCGCGGTGTCCGACTTTTTACACCGTCTCAAGCATTTAATTTTTTTTATATGTTTTTATCATTTTCTCTCATCTTTCTTAATTAATTTTTAATTATTAGTTATTCAATATTTATTTAATTCTTTATCTACTTAAGATTAATTTTTTTTGGCTTTGTTTACGTGGAAAGTGTAACTTAACATACCGAACTCCTAATAAAAGAACAGGAAAAAAACAAAAACAAAAACAAACCCACCAGACATTGTCCTTGGACTAACATATGTTCTCAATCGATGATTTATTTGCTCGTTTTTGAAGGGAAGAAAAAGAGAGATGGAGAGGGTCCAAAAGCTCTAATAATTTTATAAAATAATGGAGAAAGAGAGAGAGAGGGAGGAAAAAAGAAAAAAGAAAAAAAGGGAAATGAGGGAATGTTTTGTGGGTTCTTATAATCCCCATGCAATATATCCATATATGTATGTAATATATAGCTTATATTATATAAATGAAAATAAAAATAAAAAAGGAATAAAATAAGTAAATGGAAAAGCTTTATTCTCTGTCTTAGAGTCTTAAGAGTCCGGAAGAAAATCGTACACAGTTCCCGATTCCTTGAAAGATATCTCATATTAGTCCCCATTCTCTTTTCATTTCTGAGACTTTGGAGCCTGCACTTGAAAAAGATATCTCTTATTACTATTATTACTTTAATTTTATTAACCTCTATATAATTATTTACTGATTTGCTATCCTTTGATGTGGGTAATTAGTTGGGTTTAATTGAGATTATATATTTTATTTTATGTTCTGAAAAGTAGTAATGGGTTGCAAAGAAAGAAAGTTGATTATGGTATGATTTGTTGTGCACTTAGGGAGATAATTTTTAGCTAGGTTATATATTAATAATGTTATTTAATATATGTTTTGCCTAAAAGAGAGAGACCCGCTTAGAAAAACTATATAAATATTTATATGTTTTATTATCAAAGCCAAAGAAAGAGATAGATATAGAGAAGGCAAAAGCTGAATTGCCTTTGATACTGGCGCTATTCGTCCCTCTCGTCAGCACATGCATTCCACTTTCCACTACAAATTCGACTTTGGACCCCAAAATTTTACCTCACCTACAAGAAAGGCATTACCCCATCCTTCCATATATTTCTCTGCCTCTTCTTATTTTCTATCTTAAATTGATCTTCTCCACTCCACCAACATAACATCACAATCCCAAAGCATCGAACCCTAACAAAACCATACAAAAAATAACTATGAACCTAAAATCTCTACTCTAACCCATCTTTGATCTCTCCAACCCATTTATTAATTTCTGTTTTTCCTCTAGAACATTAAAAAAAATGAGAGCTGGAGGTTGCACAGTCCAACAAGCTCTAACAGCAGAGGCAGCAACTGTTGTTAAACAAGCTGTAACTTTAGCTAGACGGCGTGGCCATGCTCAAGTTACTCCTCTTCATGTAGCTAACACCATGCTTTCTTCTTCTACTGGGTTATTAAGAACAGCTTGTCTTCAGTCCCACTCTCACCCTCTTCAGTGCAAAGCCTTAGAGCTTTGTTTCAACGTTGCTCTTAATCGTCTTCCAGCTTCAACTTCAAGCCCTATGTTAGGTACTCATTCCCAACATCAATACCCATCAATTTCTAATGCCTTGGTTGCTGCTTTTAAAAGAGCTCAAGCTCACCAGCGTCGCGGCTCTATTGAAAACCAACAACAACCTCTTTTAGCTGTGAAAATAGAGCTAGAACAATTTATAATTTCCATTTTAGATGATCCTAGTGTCAGTAGAGTCATGAGAGAAGCCGGTTTTTCGAGTACTCAAGTTAAAAGCAATGTTGAACAAGCTGTTTCTTTAGAAATTTGTTCTCAAAGTAATACTCCTCCACCTTCATCTTTAAGTAGTATGTCCAAAGAAAACAATAATAGTAATAATCTTTCGATAACTCCAAAAACAATTAGCAAACCAATTAGAAATGAAGACGTTACAAGTGTTATAGAGAGTTTAATGAGCAAAAGAAAAAGAAGTATTGTGCTTGTTGGAGATTGTATTAGTAATTTAGAAGGAGTTGTTAAGGGAGTAATGGATAAGGTTACTAAAGGAGATGTTCCTGAAATTTTAAGTGAAGTGAAATTTTTACCATTATCAATTTCTTCTTTTGGTCAACTCTCTAGAGTAGAGGTTGACCATAAGCTTGAAGAGGTTAAAGGGCTAGTTAGAAGTTATTTGAGCAAAGGGGTTATCTTAAATTTGGGAGATCTTAAATGGGTTATTGAGAATAGAGATTTAATGGAATACATGTTCATGGAAATTGGGAAATTATTTGGTTTTTGTGGAAATGGAGAAAATAATGGGAAATTTTGGATTTTGGGAATTGCAACTTTCCAAACATACATGAAATGTAAATCAAACCATCCATCACTAGAGACTATTTGGGGTCTCCATCCTCTTACAATTCCTGCAGGCTGCTTACGCTTAAGTCTCATAACCAACAGGTAAATTTCGATATAATATATTTTTTTTTTTTTAATTCTTTGGATGAATTTGAATTCCTTTTCTTCTCAATTAAGGAAAATAATCACTGTTTATAATTTTTTTTTTAGTTTTTTTTAAATCATCATGAGTAAATGGAAAGAAATACCAACTAAAGTTCTACTTTAATTCCCTTTTTTTTGCTTTTGAAAACTTAAAATTTAAGTTTTTCCTCATATTTGCAAGAGTGGAAAGAAAAAGTATATATAAAGATGAAACTTTAGTAAAATTTTTATTTTATGTCCTAAAATGAGATTTGAATTTTTCCAAACTATAAAGCATTAATTTTCATTTTTCCTTTTCTTTTGGATTTTATTTTTCAAAGTATAGCTAGTTATAGTGAAAAATAATATATTCACGATTTAACTTCTTTTTCTTTATAAAGAATTTATAATTATAATAGCTTGATTAAATTTTGGTTTTTTCAGTGATATACAAAGTCAGTCCATAAGCAATAACAAAGCAGATCAAAATTGCTGGATTATACTTGAAAGTGAAGATCAAGAGAAGAAACTCTCTTGTTGTCCTGATTGTACAGCACAGTTTAAAAGTGAGACTAGAAGCTTACAAATCCGTTGCACTTGTAATAGTGACTCCACAACTTCTACCCTTCCTGCATGGCTTCAACAATACAAAAACGAGAACAAAAGACCTAACTGCAACGATCAGGTAATTAATTAATTGATACAATTATTTTTTATCAATTAGACAATTACCATTGAAGTTCAAACTTGTAATCTCATGATGTATTCAAGTATCGCTTAGCCAAAACTTATTGATAATTGTTTAACATAATTAATCAAATTAGACATTGACTATTCTTGTTATTCGTGTTCTTTTTTTTTTTTTTTTTTAATTTATCAGGATAGTGTCTCAGTGAAAGATCTTTGCAAAAAATGGAACTCAATTTGCAATTCAGTTCACCAACCACCCTGTTCTTCTGAAAAAACCATCACATTCTCTTCTGTGTCACCTTCTTCTTCTACTTCTGCTTTCTCTTATGAACATCAATACTCTAATTTGCACCAAACCCAATATCATCATCAAGATTGGCCAATGGTTGAACCAAAGCAGCAATCATGGAGAGACCGCGACCACCATTTTTGGAATGAACCCAGTTTGAACATGTACATTCCAGAGCATATAGATTATCTCAAACATCCATTTTCGTCGAATCCAAATTCTACTCCTAACTCAACTTCTTCAAGTGACTTCATGGAAATGGAGCATCTCCACAAGTTCAAAGAGCTGAATGCTGAGAACTTGAAAACCTTATGCAATGCATTGGAGAAAAAGGTTCCATGGCAGAAAGATATAATCCCGGAAATCGCGAGCACAATCTTACATTGCAGGTCAGGCATTGCAAGAAGAAAAGGGCAAGCTAGAAATAGTACAACTGCTGAAGTTGCTAAAGAAGAAACTTGGTTATTCTTTCAAGGAGTTGACATGGAAGCTAAAGAGATAATAGCAAAAGAATTAGCAAGATTAGTGTTTGGATCTCTAAATAATTTCATTTCAATTGCCTTAAGCAGCTTTTCTTCAACAAGAACAGCAGACTCAACAGAAGATTGTAGAAACAAGAGATCAAGAGATGAACAAAGTTGCAGCTATATAGAAAGATTTGCTGGGGCATTATCAAGAAATCCACATAGAGTTTTCTTGATAGAAGATGTTGAACAAGCAGATTATTTCTCGCAAATGGGATTCAAAAGATCGATTGAAAGTGGAAAAATAAGCAAAAATAATGGGGAACAAGTTTTTCTTGGCGATGCCATAATCATTTTGAGCTGTGAAAGCTACAGTTCCAGGTCAAGAGCTTGTTCTCCTCCAATTAAACAGAAAACAAATGGTTCTCAAGATCAAGAAGAGAAAGGTTCTGGTTCTGTTACAATGGAGGAGACAATTATAAGCCCTTGTGTTTCATTGGATTTGAATATCTCCATTGAAGATGATATTACTGAGGATGAATCAATTGATGACATTGGTCTTCTTGAATCTGTTGATAGAAGGATTATTTTCGAGATTCCTGAGCTGTAATTAATTAGGGGAAAAATTTTCTTTTTCTCTAGATGGTTTCCTTCTTCTTCTTTTTTTTTTTTTTTAATTTAAGTTGTTTAATTAATTAACTATTTTTTTTTTAGATTTTTAATTTCATATATAGAATTAAATTATAGGGGGCTAGAGTTGAAGGGGAAAAGTTGCTTCTTTTATGTAAAATCACATTGTCTATTATCTTCCATTAATTGTTATCTTCATGTAATACTTTTTTTTTTTTTTTACCATTAACTTTAGGCACAATTTTTTTTAAAATTTTTCCTTCACAAGAAGATGTGTTTATATATATATATACATACCTTAAATTTTCATCTTTGTTGTTTTCTTTTGAAGATTCTTGCACTTTTTTTCCAAGAATTTATGCATGGATTCAAGTGCAATCATGCATGAAAGAAAACAAAGTGGGACATTTTAGGTATTTATAGGAGGCATTTTCATTGAAATTTGAAAAATTAATACTAAAATACACTTCTTTTTTTTCATTTTTAATGATTTAGTAGTTAAATATCTTTACTTATTTATTTATTTTTTCTAATAATTTTTTTTAAAATCCTATTAAATACATGATTATTCAAATCTCAATAATATTAAAATTCCCTTTCAACATTTTTTTTTAAAAATATTCTCACACTAGCTATTTATATCAACATGTTGCATTTTGGAATTTGACCACCTTGGAAGACACCAAATAAGGGGTACTCAATTATCCCACCATGATTATGTTGTTTATAATGGCTCAATGAAGTGGCTTCTCTCAAAAAGATATTGGGGGGCATAATTAATATATTAAGTTATAAATATATCCATCATGATTAATGTAATTAATTTATAAATCGTAGGTAATCAACAGTTACACTTTTTTTTTAATCATCATAAAGAATTACTATCTCGGTTCGAGGAAAAAAAAAAAAACTCACTTTTATTTTTTTTGATCTGTCCGAAATTATATCTTATTTTTTTTTTAAAGAGTAATTAATATGTTAATTTATTAATTTATTATTATTTAATATTTCAGCACATCTCATTTTTATCAATAAATAATTAATTAAATATTAAACTAAAAAGCATATGCATATTAAAATTAAATAAAATTTTATTGGAGATTTAAAATTTAAAATTATTTAAATGGTGAGACTTAATATTAAATGAAATTTTATTGACAATAAAATTTTATTGATTTGTAATATTAAATAATTAAATAACAATTACTTTCAAAAAAATTATTTATTAATATAAATAAAGGGTATTTATGAAAAATATAAAATAAAAATCATTATTTTAACTAAATTAATCATTTTTCTTAATCTGTGTGAAAATAAAAGTAAATCTATATTTTTTTGGATGGAGGTAATAATACAAAAAATATGAATATACTCATATTATTTATATAAAAATAAACTCAAATGAATGTATCTCTACTCTATTCACACACATAAATTATCTCCAATATAAATAAAATGGACATATTTTCGTTCTATTTAATAATTTATCTTTCTTATATAAATGGAGCAGGAGAAATCCAGATTTTTTGTCTTATTTAGTATCACATCTATTGTCTCATGCATTTTTATGTGTATCATATTATTAATAAAAAACTGTTAGTTATCAAAATATTTTGAAAAAAAATGATGTATCACAGATAAAACTATATAATATAAGAGATGAAATACTAAATAAAACAGAAAATCCGAATTAAAGCAGAGATATCTTTTAATTAATCAATCTTATTAATTTAAATTAAAAAATGACACAGGAAAAAATCGGATGCTTCCTAGTAGGATATCCTAGCACTAGTAATTAACTAATTAGACAAATCAAAAAGAAAACACATTAATGGCGCTTATTGAATATAAAATTAATTAATAAAAAAAATTAGAATTCTAAAGCAATATAGAATTTTAAATAAAAATAATGCATAACCCAATCAACGAAATAAAAAATTAATTAATTGGAGAAATAAAAATTTGAAATCTCTATAAATTATGAATTTTAAAATTTGAATTTCACTGAAAATGTAAGTGAAAGTTTTTTGAGAGACAAATTAAACACTTCCAAGTTTTAACCTAAATAATAATAGGTATATTGTAGAGCTTGAGTAAAATTTCGAAATTCACTCATCTCCCCTTTTGTAATTTGTAAACATTAAAAAATAATAATAATAATAATAATTCAAGTACTTAAGCAATTTGAATTGTTTTAGTGAATTGGCTATGCAAATAAGTATATTAATTTGATCAAATAAGAAATATAGTAATTAATATTTAAATTATGAGGTATGTATTGTAATTAATATGTTAACGTATTATATTATCATTAATTTATTTATAATTTTACGTAATAAATTATATTCAGTTAAGAAAAAAAAATTTGCTGAGGAATAAGTAATGTTAAGAAAGGAGAGTAAGATTAAGGTATGATTCACAACGTAAGAGTTGTGCAAAGGAGAAGCAACTTTTGAGCTTTAGAAGGGAAAAGCAAAATCGTCTCTTAGAAATATCGAAAGACAGCACTGCTTTTCATGCTTTGTAATTGTGATGCGTTTTGTGAAAAGAATAAACTTTTCTCTCTTTCTTTCTTTCTTTCTCTGATTTTCGTAACCCAACATTCTCATCTTTGAAAAGCATTGGAAAGTTGTGGTATAATAAGAGCTCAAAATAAAAATAATAAAGTTAAGTGAATGATTAAAGTAGAATATTATTTTTTAAAAAAATTAATTAATTAATTAATTATGCTTATCTATGCTTTTTTTCATAAAGAAAAATTTAATTAATCAATCTATACATAATTTATTAATAACTATATGTCAATTAATAATTTTCACCTTATATCAAGTAACTTTTTATATGTGATAAGAAATAAAAATAATTATTAATAGTAAGACCACATTATATATAGGGTCTCATTTTTCTCTATAAATAAGTAAACAAAAAGTAAAACAGGAGATGTTCTGATTTATTTGGGCTCTCTCCTTTTCTTAAAAATTTATCTTTATATACATGCTCCATTTTTATGTCTATTGATTTAAGTATTGGAGTTTTCTTACCGAGACCTTTCCGATGAGCCTCTGATATATTGTTTCTCGATTTCAAATCACAAATCAAGTTTACAAGAGTATTACACTTATGTTACAAGAATGAGATTACTTTTCATCAATATGATATCATCTCATTAATTTTTTTTCCAGTTATCATTTTTCTAGATTTTGATTAAAGTTTATACAGATTAACATATTTAATATTTTTTATTATTTATTAATGGATCGATATATTTTATTTATATTAATATTTAAAATTATCATAAAATAATATTTAAATTTAATAAAATAGTAACAATAATTTTATATATTTAAATATTTTTTTAAAATAAGTTAAATAAAAAATATATGACAAAAATGTGTGATGAAATGCATATATTAGTTAAATGACCCCAATAATCACTAAACTTTTGAGTTTGTTCTATGTTGATCATTAACCAAAATTTTGTTTCAGATTAGTCATTATACTTTTGATAATATTTCATCGGTGTTCACAAAATCAAATCAGAATTGGATTGATACATGTGTTATTTGCATATCATGTAGAATATTACGTAAGCTAAAATATCACGTCATATTATTCGTCGGCAAAAATTTAGTAACCATATTGAAAAAAATTTAAAAGTTCAATGATCATAATGAAAAAATAACAAAGTATAATGATTTTTTAGGTCATTTATATTTTTTATCTTTTTATTTTTTTTAATTATTTTTTTTCATTTCTAAATATTCTTTTAATTTTTCACTAATATTTTTTTAGTTTTTATTTTTATTTTTTATCATAATATTTTTTTATTTTTTTAAGTGAAAATATTTTTCTAGTTTAAATTTTATTTAATTTTTATAAATTCAAATAATATTTTTTCTAATAATTTTAAATGAAATATTTTATTATTATTATTATCAAAGCTAAAATATAATAAAAAAATTTATTCTTAGAATTTATTGTCATTTTGAATGGAAAAATTATGCATTATACACTGATTATATTTAATAATATAGAATCTAAGAGTTTGTGAGATTTGACTGAATATAATAGTTCAATCAATAAATGACGTGATACTAATAGGGAGACTACGAACAATATCATACCATGAGCTGAAGTATTATCTCTTACAAAATGATATCACTAAATTTCAAAAAATAATTTTCTCATTTAAATATAGTTATCTAGTTAATAATAATATATAATAATAAAATTGACAAGAAAATTCAAATGATAAGAAAGTAAAAAAAATAAATTTTATATTTTATTTTATTTTAATTTTTACAACGACAACAACAATAATAATAACAATAAAATATTTCATTTAAAATTAAATAATAAATATATTAATTGAAAAATTAAAAAGACAAGAAAATTCAAATGACTTGACAGTTCATCATCAAACTAAAATATTATTATACATAGGTTCATGATCTATTATCTTTTTGAAAGATGGTATAGCATGATAAAGAAATTATGACTGATTTATTTATTATTTGATGTCTAGCTACTGATCAGAGGATTAACACTGAGTGTTGAATATTAGTGAAAATAATTAAAAAATACTTTGATAAAAAATATTAAAAAAATAATTAATTAGAAAAATATTTTCACTTAAAAGAATTAAAGAATAATTTGATAAAAAATAAAAAAATAAAAAAAATATTAGTGAAAATAATTAAAAAATATTTTGATAAAAATTAAAATAATTTTTTGAAATAAAAAAAATAATTAAAAGAATGAAAATGTAAAAAATATAAATGACTTTAAAAATTACTAAACTTTAATTTTTTTTAATATAAGCATTGAACTTTTAAATTTTTTTAATATAATTACTAAATTTTTATTGACGTAGTAGTCTGACATGATATTTTTGACTTATGGTGTATTCTATATGACATATTGAGTCAGCACATAATGCTTACTTAAATGTCATGTGTACCGATCCGACTCTGATTTAATTTAGTGATCACTCGGTGAAATATTATCAAAAATACAGTTATTAATCTGAAATAAAATTCTGATTAGTAACCAAAATAAAATAAACTCAAAAGTTTAATGATCACTGATATAATTTACCTAATATACACTAGATTGGTTAATTAATTATTTAAAATTTTATTTAAATAAAAAAAACAGACACAGTTAAGCATCTCTTCTTTAAACCTTAAAGATGTTGCCACTTTAGAATCACAAAAGGATGATTATCTCTTGAGAACTTTAAATTAAAATCCATAGGCATATATAAGAAGGGAATTTAATGCAATAATATTTATTTACAGGACAAAAGTTGGTGTTTGATGAGTTGCAATCTCTCTCTTCTTTTGAACTAAATCCAGCAGCTTAATTATAATATTCTCTTATCTACTTTTCACTTATCTCTGCTTTTAGCTTTTTACCAATTCTCTAAAAGGAAGAAGCCTCTATCTTAGACTGCTTTTTTTTTCAGAGAAATTACTTCATCTTCTTTTTTCTTTTTCAATTTTCTTATAAATTTTCATAATATTTTCTTGCAGATGAGGTAGCAACATTTACTTCAATTATTTGTCACGCTTTCAATAGTACTATATGGTTAGTCTTTGCATACAATACATTGCATCCGCTATTTTTTTTTTTTTTTTTTTAAGAAATGCTTAAAGAATATTTAAAGAAGGTATTCTGGTATAATGAGTATCAGTATAATACCAACTAATGAAGCATGCTACATGTCCTTTTATATACAACTGACCACTTATGTACAACTCATCAACTAATATAATTAGCTAACTAACTATGTAATTAACTCTAATCTAATTAAATTAACTATACTTACATCCTTCTTTTAAGATTATTAAGATAATCCTACATTAATTATGAATAAAAAATATAAAAATTTAATATATGGCGAAAGACTATTATCTAATTAATTGGTGGAGAGGCTACTGAGAAGAAAGCAAACACATATTGAATAAGTGAAATTGATGACTTTTGAAATGTAAGGACTTTGTGTAGAGATCCGCTAGCTAATTCTTGAAGGAGATAGAAATAGGTTGAAATTGATGACTTTTCAAATGTAAGGACTTTGTGTAGAGATCCGCTAGCTAATTCTTGAAGGAGATAGAAATAGGTCTGATAAAGTATTCTTTGAATATATTTTTGACTATATGGCAATTAATTTTAAAGTGCTTAGTACGCTCATAGAACTCTAGATTAGTTGAAATGTGTATGGCTCCTTGATTATCACCATGGTTATCAAAATCGGATCGAACTGATCAATGAAACTAAAAAATAAGAAACTAAATTAAGAATCGGTCCGGTCAGCCTCTAAAAATCTGTTTCTCAAAAATTAGTTAAAAAATTAGTGAACCAATAAGTTAATCAGTGAACCGGTCAAATCGGATTGTTTTTTTGTTCGAGCAGGTCATATTTTTTTTTAATTTTTAATTTTTGATCAAAAATAATAAATGTCAAATTATATTTATTTTCATCATATATATAATAAATATTAAATTATATATACATATATATATATATATATATATATATATATATATATATATATATATATATATATACCGTTTAATCGATTCGACTTTGGTCGAACCTTTAATCCTATGCCTTCACCGATTTTTTTAACCGGTTTGATTCTGAAAACATTGATTATCACTGTAGAAAGAAATGAGAAGTGAAATCGACACCTAAAAATCAGACAACTAGTAAGAAAGATATTGCAGTTTACACATAATAAGAGCCATGCTGCGATATTCAATTTCAGCAGAGGATCTATAGCCAATATAATGTTTCTTTATTTTCTAGAAAATCAAAGAAGATCCACATAATATACATTAACCTATCACAAACTTCATGAAAATGACACATGATGCCCAATTTGTATCACAAAAGATAGTGAGAGCAGAAGCAGAAGTAAAAGAGAAGAACAGATCCATAGATGAACAACCTTTGAGATACCTCACTATATGTATAGTTGCATCCCAATATAAAGTTCTTGGAGATTGCATGAGTTGACTCAATTAGTGGGTGGCATATGAAATATTTGGCCTTATGAGATTAAGATTGAGTTATTTTCCAACAAGCTTCCTATAAGTTTTAGGATTTTGCATCAAAAAGCCATCAAATTTAGTATAGGTTGAAATCCTGAAGATAATGGCAATAGAACTGGTTTAGCAACTGTAAGACCAATATCTTGAAAAAGGTTCAAGACATATTTACTTTGAATGATAGAAATGCCATTCTGAGAGTATCATATCTCGAGTTCAATAAAATACTTGGCTTGACCAAAATCTTTAACGGTGAACTTAGAATGAAGATAATCTTTGACAAGAAGAATATCATTTTCACGTGTACCAGTTACCAACACATCATTAACATATATGATTAATGCCAAAAAACACTTGTAGAAGTAACTCTAGTAAAGAGGCAATGATCAAAAGAGATTGAACTAAACCAAAATCCTTCAACTTGACGGTAAATTCTATGTTCCATTACTTAGAGGTCTGTTTAACTTTCTAATGGCAATATATATATGTCTTCATCAAGATAGCTATGGAGAAAGGTAAGAGGCCGCGATTTAGTAATAATGATTACCAAAAATAAAGTATAATCATATTTACTTTTATTTGTTATAATAGGTAACCAATTTCTCTTTAAAAATTAAACCAACTGGAAAAAAAATGGTCTGATGTGATAATTATCTATTTTTATAAATATTTTAATTATATTTATCTAATTTCCTATTTAGTTTAGATTTATAATGCGATGATAATTATCTAATTTTATAAATATTTTAATTATATTTATTTAATTTCCTATTTATAATAGATTTATTATATTTATCTAATTTTCTAAATAAATTATATTTACTTTTCTTATTTTTCAAATAATTTTAGAATAGTTAAAATTCTTATTTAATAATTTTATTAGTTCCTAATTAAGATTTAATGTCTTATAAATAAACGTATTATATAATAATTTAGAAATATCTCACTATTAATAAAATTTCAGCATTATTTTATTCTTAATGAATTTTAAAAATTATTTTTCTTATAAACTCAAAAATGTGCTAGAGGTAGACATGTTCTACTTTTGTTTACCCATTTTCTCACTGTATTAATATCTAAAGAAAGTGTTTAAAGTCAGTGTTGCTAATATTTCTCTTTTGTTTTTATAATCAAATAGAATCTATTAACAAAACGAATATGTAAATGAATGATACTCGTTGTTTTGGAGACCAAATCAGATTGATTGAAGTATAAAATGGTTCAATAATTAGTTTGGTCTATCTTATTTTAATGTTTAATTTATATTTTTTACTTTATTTTTCATCAATCTTGATTCTACTTAATTATTGTAGTGTAAATATTGATAAACTAAAACTAAAAGAAGCATATATTTATAGAAGATAGTGGTGGTGATAACTATGATCAACTGAAATAAAACAATTAAAAGGATTCCCTAAGTATATGGAGTTAATATTTGTTTATAATTGAAAGATTTGTTAGCATCCTTAATTCACTTTTATATGTAAGATAATCTGATTTGATATCCCCAATAGGAAAGATTAGCTAAGTTATTTAATAAACAAGTGAGAATAGTATATATATACATATTTTGGAATCTAATTTTCCCCTCAAAAGCAGGAAGGAAGATAAAGTTAGTGCATGATTTAAGAAAAGAAAATTGTACACAAAAAAAGATTAAATTAAAATTACATGTTAATTAATTAAATAATTGCAGAAAGTGGGTGTCCCTTTTAAAGCAAAAGCTCTTCTCTTTTTTCACTCCTTGTGGTTGTAATTTAACCCATCTCAGCCTTTCTCACCTGGCAATAGTTTAGATAATTTTATTTCTTTATGTACCTTTTGTACATTCACCTCTCTTTATTATTATTATTTTTTTTTTTCACCTCTCTGCTTGATAAATTTTATAATAAAATAAATGGAAAAAAAAGTCTATCTCAATTAGCAATATAATTATTATTATTATTATTATTATTATTATTATCTTTAAAAAAAGGTATTTATAAATAAAATATAGTGGTGGAAACGTATTTATAGCATATAAATAGACCAATTTTAGTGTGTCATGCCACTGAGACACATGGACCGCATTTAAGTCTCATCATATTTATCTTAATTAAGGTTTATATATATATATATATA
>CANXYC012426663.1:0-11806 GCA_948193065.1 Aleurites moluccanus | reverse complement strand
GATGTAGGCAAGTGTTGGTTGAACCACTATAAAATTCTTATGTTTGCCTTTTCTCTTCCTGAAGATCTTATCAAATTTTAATTTGCCATTAATTTGTCATTCCAACCAATTCATCCCCCTCTTGGTTGCCAAAAGGACTTTCAATTGGTATTAGAGTTTTGTTTTCACATTTTTCAAAGATTTAACCATCTTGGAACAAAGATCATGGCAACTAGAAGATCGAATATCGTTGAAGGAGGTTTAACAATTAGACCACCCTATTTTGATGACATCAACTATTCCTATTGAAAATATCACACTAAAGTATTCATGGATAGTGATGGCATTGATTTATGGGATGTGGTTGAAGAAGAGCATGCGGTTCCTACAAAAATCGTGAATAAGATTGTGATCATGAAGCCTAAAAGTGAATGGACGGTTACCGAAAAGAAGGCACATGGGAGAAATAGAAAAGCAATGCACACTCTCTATTGTGCATTGAGTAGAGAAGAATATGGAAAGATCTCCCATTGTATTTCAGCCAAGCAAATTTGGGTTGCATTGAAAAACACTCATGAAGGCACAAATCAAGTAAAAGGTAAGAAAATCTAAATTCTTACTAATGAATATGAGCTATTCCAAATGTAACACAATGAAAGTGCATTCGAAATGTACAATCGCCTCATGGTGATTGTTAATCAAATGAGAAAACTAGGGAAAACTTACTCTCTTGAGGATATAAATTGCAAAATCCTTAGAGTTCTCCCTAAGAAGGATTGAGAAGCTAGAGTTACTTCCATTGAAGAGGACAATGACTTAAGTGTTCTTTCAACCGATAATTTGATGGGTAAATTACTTACTTATGAGATCACCTTATCTCAAGGAAAAGTTGAAGAAAAGAACATGGAGTTGGCTTTCATTGCTTTAAAGGAGACATACAAGTGTAAGTGATGAGGAGGAAGATGATAAAAATATGGCTATGCTCACGCTAAAAATAATGAATTTAATTCTTAGAAGCAAAAAGCCATATGAAAAGCAAGAACATAGAAGTAATCAATTGAAGTGCTTCGAATGTGACAAGTATGGTCACATTAAATCCGATTGTTTAAAGCTAAAAAACAAGAAGAATTATAAGAAGAAAGCTTTGGCGACCACTTGGGATGATTCAAGTGAATTGGATGATGATGAGAAAGCAAGCAAGGATGAGGAGGCCAATCTTTGCTTAATGGCTTTTGATGAGGACACATCTTCTAGTGAGGTAAGTAATTCTAACTTCACTAATAATAATGATGTTATGCATACGTTGGAATCATTGCTTTTAAAGTATTATAAATTACAAAGTAAATATGATAATTTGAAAACAATGATAAATGATATTTTGAATGCATGTGATAGCTATATTGATGAGATAACTTCTTTAAATGCCTCCAAAAGTGAGCTAGAAAATATTATCCTTCAAAAGACTCAAAGTCTTGATGATATTTGTAATGAAAAAAAAATTGAAGGATAAATTAGCTACTCATGATGAGTCTATATCCAAACTTTGCAAAGACAAAGATAAGTTAGATGAGATTTTTGAATCTCAAAGGTGTCTAACTAATAAGTTTGGACTTGGATATAGTGAAGGTGGTGAGTCATCCACCATTAAATTCACTTTTGTTAAGGCATCTAGCTCCACTTCACATTTGCCACATATGCCTCCACATAAGGTCATGAGACCTAAGAATGACATGCCTAAGGCATGATATCACACCTTAAAACCAAAAGTGTGACAGTCCTAGGGCAAGGGTAGGCTTGAGGCCATTATAAGCCCATAGAATCCAAACTTGGATCAACAATCATCAATAATATTCTATAATCATGCAAGATACTTCAATAGATAGATGACCCATTAATACATTATCACCTATTCCTTATCGATCAAAAGACAAAATACCATCATCAATAAGGAACAAGGATTACCAATAAGCTCAATCTAATACAATTCAACCTATAGAGCCACTATGATTAGTATTCCAAAATAATACAAAATATCAAATGATTGTCGAATCAATATATTAACTTCTTGGAGAAAGAAAATAATCAATAAGCTCTGTCTATTCTATCAATAGGTTCTCTAGCACTTAAACTCTACCATATAAGAAAAAGAAAAAGTCAAAAACTCAATAAATTATGGATATATATATATATATATGTGTGTGTGTGTGTGTGCGCGCGCGCCTCTACAAAGAAATGACACTCATCAATGTGACAATAGAATAACCATCAATCAAGACCATCCATCCATTGAGATACTACGATCTCAAACCATACATATGATCAGAACATACGTCCCAGGGCCGATAAGCCTCTCCTAGGTAAAGCCACTGATACAATTTGACCTTATCAGCTAGGTCACTGGTGCACACAGTCCAATGATTTCTCCCTCATTGGGAAGGTGTTCTAAATCATCAATAGCCATACAATCGATACAATGAACAATTGGTGGGTCTAGAGATCTCACCTTATCAATATCATTAATAATATTCAATAGGTTTTCAATAATTGCATATGACCCAAATGGTATTTCAAAGAGAATATATTTCAATGATGGCTTAAGGCCCAATGATATTACAATATCAAAAATAATAACAGTCAATATGAAATTTAGTCCAAAAACAATGACTAAACTTCATTTAAGAATCAATATTAGCTAATTTGGATTTCATAACAAAGAATAAATTATTTCATAACTTACCTCAATCTAAAACAAATAGCTCAATTATCATCACAATCAACAATCTTTAAGTCCTTGGGTTCACCAAGCCTAAAACAACAAATTCCCAAAAATGAGTCAATTAGGGTTTCCTCCCTTAAAGCCATAACACAATTAATTATAGGATTCTATACCCCTTAGTACTTAATAAATTGATTTCTAATACCAATTAAATCATTAAATGAAGAATTATTATTCACCTTACTATTCACATAAAACCATAAATTCTCACAACTCCCATAACAACTATAATCAATGGCAATAAATGCTTATAAAGACTACCTACAATCTATAAACAACTAATCTAATAATACCATAACCTATAAACAACTATAAAAGTAAGATGTAGGATTTACCTTCAAAATCCTAAAAAGAGATTTCTTAAGAAAGAATGCCCTTGAAATGATTTAATGCCTTACAATGTGTTTCCCATGAAGAATTCTTGAAGAAAATAGCTATTTGGATGATTAAAGAGAAATAGAGGTGGTTAATTGAGCAATGGAGAAGAAGAAGAAATGGAATTTAGTGGTTTTCGATTTTCAAAAATATGAAAATGACTTATATATATAGAGCCTAAAGTCTCATGCCCATGAATAATGAATTCACGCCCGTGAAGAATGAATTCATGTCCGTGAAGAATAAGTTTCACACCCGTGAAAGATAAATTCATGCCCGTGAACAACAAGGATCAAATTTCTCGTACTCTGACAGAGAGCAAAGTAATGGCCGTGATTAGAATTCACGCTCGTAAAACATCAAAGTTTAAATTTACGGCCGTGAGAAGAGTTCAAGCCCATAAAAACAATAGGTTCAATTTCATCAAGGTAATCACTTCTCAAGATCATTCTAACATTCACCAAAACAACTCTAAGATCAATTAACACACTCTAAATAATATCTATAACAATCAATCAATACAATTTATAACCATAATCAATACAATCTATAACCACAATCAATACAATCTATAACTATAATCAATACAATCTATAACCATGGGACTATCGATAATCTCATGCAACCATAAAAATCAAAATCTTGGGTGTTACATCCTTCTCTTTTAAAGAAAATTTGTCCTCGAATTTTTTAAGAATTTACCTTAAGTCTGAAACAAATGGGAATACTTTGCCTACATGCTTTGCTCACTCTCCTAAGTGCATTCCTCTTTAGCTCGGTTCTTCCACAAAACCTTAACCATTGGAATCTCCTTATTCCGAAGTCTCATAACTGATATTTCGATAATGGCCGTTGGAACTTCCTCAAAAGACAAATCCGGACCAAGATCCAATGATTGAACTTGAAGCACATGCGAAGGGTCAAATATATATTTTTGAAGCATCAAAATATGAAACACTGGATGTACACCATCAAGATTGGGCGGTAACGCTAACCAATAAGAAACTCCCCCAACCTTATCCAATATCTCAAATGGCCCAATGTACCTTGGAGATAATTTACCCTTCTTGCCAAATCTTAGGACTCCTTTCATTGGCGAGACCTTTAAGAAAACCATGTCTCCAATGGAAAAGTGAACATCCTTTCTCTTTGGATCAATATAGCTCTTGTGGAGACTGAAAGCTATTTTCAATCTCTCCTTGATGATAGGCACTTTCTTTGCTGTAAATTTAACCAACTCAGGACCTTCAATGCTCTTCTCACCCACTTCATCCTAACACAAAGGAGATCTACACTTTCTACCTTACAAAGCCTCATAGAGTGCCATCTGAATGGTTGAATGGTAGCTGTTGTTATAAGCAAACTCAATCACAGGCAAGTACTTGTCCCAATTACCTCTAAAGTCTAGAATGCACATCCTTAGCATATCCTCTAGAGTATGTATGGTACTTTATGATTGTCCACCTATCTGAGGATGGAAAGCTGTGCTAAAGTCTAGCTGAGTGCCCAAAGACTCTTGAAGTTTCTTCCAAAATCTCGATGTAAATTGAGTGCCTCTATCCGATATAATCGGAACTAGAACTTCATGTAATCTCACTATCTCATTAACATATATATGTGCATACTGAGAAGCCGAATATGTAGTCTTAACTGACAGAAAGTGAGAAGACTTAGTCAATCTATCCACTATCACCTATATCAAGTCATGACCTCTTGAAGTCTTTGGTAATCCAACCACAAAATCCATAGTAACTCTCTCTCATTTCCATTCTGGCAATGGTAACTGTTGAAGCAATCTAGATGGCTTCTGGTGTTCAATCTTCACTTGCTGGCAAGTCAAACATTTTGCCACAAATTTCGCTACATCCTTCTTCATTCCACTCCACCAATACAATCCCTTGATGTCGTGATACATCTTAGTCACACCTAGATGCACATTATAAGCAGCATGATGTGCCGCCCTCAATATCGACTCTTTCAATCCATCCACGTCAAAAACACATAAACGGTCACCATGCTTCATAACACCATCCTCAACAGCAAATCCTGAAGCTTTCTTAACTTCCATATTACCCTTAAGTTTAATCAATCTAGGGTCTCTATCTTGTGTTTCTTTGATATGATCAATGAGAAGTGGCTTAAATTAAAAATGTACCAAAAACACTCCTGAATCCGATAAGCCAAATCGAATCTCCAAATCATGCAATCCATGCAACTCTTTGATTAATGATCTTTTATGCACTTGAATATGAGCCATACTTCCCATAGACTTCCTACTTAAGGTATCTGCTACCACATTCGCCTTTCCAAGGTAATATAATATATCACAATCATAATCTTTAAGCAACTCCATCCATCGCCTTTGCCTAAGGTTCAAAACCTTTTGCTGGAAGATGTACTTCAAACTTTTGTTGTCAGTGAAGATCTCACATTTCTCTCTATATAAATAGTGTCTCCATATCTTTAATGCAAAAACCACAGCTGCCATCTCTATATCATGAGTTGGGTAATTCATCTCATACTTTCTCAACTGCCTCGAAGCATAAGCTATTGCCTTTCCATTATGCATCAACACACACCCAAGCCCTACTCTAGAAGCAAAACAATATACAACATATCCTCCCTCACCAGATGGTAAAGCTAGGATAGGTGCGGTCTTGAGACAAGTCTTAAGCTTATGAAGCCTTTCTTCACAGTCATTTGTCCATACAAACTTCACCTACTTCTGAGTGAGTCTAGACAGTGGAGCTGCAATCTTGGAGAAATCCTACACAAATCTTCTATAATAGCCTGCCAAACCTAAGAAACGCTGAATCTCTGACACATTCGTAGGTCTAGACCAATTAAGGATTGCATCCACTTTCCTTGGATCAACCTTAAGTCCTTCCTTACTTATCACATGCCCCAAGAAGCAAACACAATCCAACCAAAACTTGCATTTGGAGAACTTAGCAAACAACTGATGCTCCCTCAAGGTCTGCAATACCATCCGAAGATGTTCCTTATTGTCCTCCTTACTCTTGGAATATACAAGGATGTCGTCAATGAATATAATAATAAATTTGTCCAATAATGGCTTCAACGCCCTATTCATCAAATCCATAAATATAGCTGGTGCATTTGTCAAGCCAAACGACAATACCAAGAACTCGTAGTGGGTATATCTTGTTCGAAACGTCGTCTTAGACACATTTTCCTTCTGAATCCTCAATTGGTGATAACCCGAGCTCAAGTCGATCTTCGAAAAATAGCTTGCTCCTGTTAACCGATCAAACAAATCATTAATTCTGGGCAACATATACTTATTCTGAACAATCACCTTATTAAGCTGTCGGTAATCAATGCACAACCACATAGAACTGTCCTTCTTCTTGACAAATAATACTGGTGCATCCTATGATGAGCTACTAGGTCTGATGAACTCTTTGTCAAGCAAATCCTAGAGTTTTACCTTCAGCTCTCTCAATTCTGTTAGTGCCATACGATATGGAGGTATGGAGTTTAGATTTGTTCTAGGCAATAACTCAATATTGAATTCAATCTCCCTTTCCGATGGCAAAACTGGCAATTCTTCAGGAAAAACATCTAGATACTCACTCACAATTGGAATCTACTCCAATTCCTTCATTTCCTTCTAAGTATCACGAACATATGCCAAGTAAACTTGGCAACCTTTCCTTAGCATCCTCCTCGTCCCAATAGCGGATATCACATTGTAGGGTACTTTATTCCTTTCCCTTTGAAATTCAAACTCCTCACCCTCAGGTGGTTTGAAGACTGTCTTCTTTCGATTGCATTCTATGGTCGCAAAATACTTGGACAACCAATCCATGCCTAAGATAACATCGAACTCTAACACTGGTAATTCAATCAAGTCTACCTTCAAACTTTTTCCATCAATACCAACAACACATGTATGATACAAATTTCGAACCTAAATCTCCTCCTATAAGGGAGTGGACACAATCATTACATCATCAAGCAATTCATACAACATGCATAATTTCTTAGCAAAGCAAGATGATATAAAAGAATGAGATGCTCCGGAATCAAACAATACTCTTGCATTCTGAGCTTGGATAGGAAGAATACCTGTGACAATTGCATTAGAGGTTTGGGCCTCCTACTGATTGAATGCAAAAACTCTCCCTCTTCCTCTACCTAAAGAAGTCTGACCTGGAGCTTGAATTGCAGATGAACCCGATCCTCGGCCCGCTTTTGTACCTCTACCATAACCTCAGCCTACCCCAGCTTGAGTACTACTGCTCCCACTCTCTCTATTTGAACTGTAGACTGCGAAGTGGTGGTCTCACGGTTGTCACTGTCAGTGGGCAATCTTTCAAAAAGTGTCCAAGCTGTCCACATTGGAAACAAGCTCCTATCTCAACATTATATAGTCCTAAATATCTCTTCCCATAAGTAGAACACTGAAAATTACCCCCCGAAGGTGCAGAACTAGTTGTGCCCATGCTCATCTGTGAAGCTGATCTAAAAGGTTTGGACTTGTACTGTGATCTTTCTGGTTGTCCTCTGAACCCACTCTGAGGAGTAGATTGCCTCAAAATATCCATGCTTCTCACTCTACTGCTATCCTTGATAGGCCTAGAGGAACCCTCAACTCTAGCCTTCTTCTTTTGCTCTTTCTGCCTTCAGTTCCATTTCCTGATTCTCAATCATTCTGGCCTTATCCACCAGTCGGGAATATGAGTAAAACTCATGAGCAGCTAGCACACGAAACAGTAGAGGAATCAAACCTCTCCTGAAGCGCTGAATCCGAGTAGCCTCTGTGGAAATCAATACTGGAGCATACTTACTTAATCAACTGAACCTCCTAGCATATTTTGATACGCTCATTTCTATAGTTTGAACTAGCCGTTCAAACTCTACAGCTTTAGCCTCTCTCTCACTTTCTGGAAGAAACTCATCCATAACCATAGTCTTAAATTGTTCCCAAGTAATATCCACATTAGCCCGGAGTAATCTAGTCACACTTCTCTTATACCAATCTCGGGCATCATTCCATATCAAGGGGCTTACAAACTCCACTGACCTTCTATCTAGTATCCTCAAAGTTGAACATTATCCTCTATTATCTCGAGGAAATCAGTGGGATCCACATCTCCCTTATACTCTGGAGGCTTGAGTTTCATAATCTTCTCAAAAGACGCCTCCTCAACCTGTGGCACAAAAGGTGGTGGTGGAACCACTGGTGGAGCAGGAGCTACTGGTGTTGAAGGGACCGATAGTTGCAATTGCTGAGTGATAAGTGTCTCCAATCTCTCATAGTTCTGTTTCATCTTATCAAACCTCTATGCCACAGTAGCATCCATATGAGGTGCAAGTGAAGGAACCACTCCTTCTCCTACACTGCCTATAGAACCCTCCTCTAAAGGGTCATCCCTTCTAGGGTAGCCTCATCCACGCCCACGCCCACGCCCACGACCTTTACCTCTTCTCGGAGGCTTCTCGATACTGATAAAGAAAAACAAACAAGTTAGATTCTAAACACAACAGCAAACGCAGATCTATACCAAAGGAATATAAAACAATGACAAGACATGAATCCTATGCTCCGTAGTTTATTTATTCAATCACACTTAAGCTAGTGAACTTGTACATTTATCTATCTATCTATAAATTAAACCTATAGCTCTGATACCACCTTTGTCACACACCAAAACCAAAAGTGTGACAGTCCTAGAGCAAGAGTAGGCTTAAGAACGCCATAAGCCCATAGAAACCAAACCTAGATCAACAATCATCAATAATATTCTATAACCATGTAATTTACTTCAATAGATAGTGACCCATCAATACATTATCACTTGTTCCTTATCGATCAAAAGACAAAATATCATCATCAATAAGGAACAAGGATTACCAATAAGCTCAATCTAATACAATTCAACATACATAGCCACTATGATTAGTATTCCAAAATAATACAAAACATCAAATGATTGTCGAATCAATACATTGGCTTCTTGGAGAGAGAAAATAATCAATAAACTTTGCCTATTTTGTCAACAGGTTCTCTAACAAATCCACCATAGAAACTCAATAAGTTATGGAGATACAATAATACTTAGGGTTTCACGTTGATTGATCAAGAATAAATCGAATTCAATATATTTATATATATATATATCTATAACAATGGTAATAATGGTTTATGAACAATAAAAATACATTTAATGATATATATATATATATATATATATATATATATATATGTGCCTCCAAAGAAATGACACTCATCAATGTGACGATAGAACAACCATCAATCAATACCATCCATCCATTGAGATACTACGAACTCAAACCATAAGCATGCTTGATCAGAACATACGTCCCAGGGTCGATAAGCCTCCCCTCGGTAAAGCCACTGATACAATTTGACCTTATCGGTTAGGTCACTGATGCACACAGTCCAATGATTTCTCCCTCATTGGGAAGACGTTCTAAATCATCAATAGCCATATAATCGATACAATGAATAATGGGTGGGTCTAGAGATCTCATCTTATCAATATCATTAACAATATTCAATAGGTTTTCAATAATTGCATATGACCCAAATGGTCTTTCAAAGGGAATACATTTCAATGATGGCCTAAGGCCCAATGATATTACAATATCAAAATAATAACATTCTATATACAATTTAGTCCAAGAACAATGATTAAACTTCATTCAAGAATCAATATTAACAAATGTGGATTTCATAACAAAGAATAAATTATTCCATAACTTACCTCAATTCAAAGCAAAAAGCTCAACCATCACCACAATCAACAATACTTAAGTCCTTGGGTTCACTAAGACTAAAACAATAAATTTCTAAAAATGGGTCAATTAGGGTTTCCTCCCTCAAAGCCATAACATAAAGAATTATAGGATTCTATACCCCTTAGTACTCAATAAATTGATTTCTAATACCAATTAAACCATTAAATGAAGAATTGTTATTCACCTTACTATTCACATAAAATCATAAATTCTCACAACTCCCATAACAACCATAATCAATGGCAATAAATGCTCATAAAGACTACCTATAACCTATAAACAACTAATCTAACAATACCATAACCCATAAACAACTATAAAAGCAAGATATAGGATTTACCTTCAAAACCCTAAAAAGAGATTTCTTGAGAAAGAATGCCCTTGAAATGATTTGATGCCTTATAATATATTTTCCATGAAGAATCCTTGAAGAAAATTACTATTTGGATGATTAAAAAGCAATAGGGGTGGTTAATTGAGTAATGGAGAAGAAATGAAATTTAGTGGTTTTCGGTTTTCAAAATATGAAAATGACTTCTATATATAGATCCCGAAGTCTCACGCCCATGGAGAACAAATTCACGCCCGTGAAGAATAAGTTCCATGCCCATGAAGGATAAATTCACGCCCGTGAAGGATAAATTCACGCCCGTGAATAATAAAGGTCAAATTTCTCATACTCAGACAGAGAGCATAGTGATGACCGTGATTAGAGTTCACGCCCGTGAAACATCAAGGTTCAAATTCATGGCCGTGAGAAGAGTTCACTCCTGTGAAAATAATAGATTCAATTTCATCAAGGCAATCACTTCTCAAAACCATTCTAATGCTTACCAAAACAACTCTAAGATCAATTAACACACTCTAAATAATATCTATATCAATCAATCAATACAATCTATAACCATAATCAATATAATCTATAACCACAATCAATATAATCTATAACGATGGGACCATTGATAACCTCATGCAACCATGCAAATCGAAATCTTGGGTGTTACACATAAGGTCAAAGAATACCTTCATTTGTATATACTAGACCAAGAACACAATGTAAGCCTAGACCTCAATTTAGACCAAAAAATGATGTTGATCATAATATGAGGTGTCATTATTGTGGTAAAGTTGGTCACATGAAATATAGATGTCATGTTAGAAAATTGCATCTAGGTTATATTAATTTAATTGCTCTTAATGCTAACCTTCATGGACCCAAAGGAAAAAGGGTACCAAAAATGCATTTTTCTATCTTTTCTATGCATAAATTTTTAAAGAAGAATGATGGAATAAAAATGGTCTATCAACCTC
The DNA here is from genome assembly GCA_948193065.1 of Aleurites moluccanus. Taxonomy (NCBI): domain Eukaryota; kingdom Viridiplantae; phylum Streptophyta; class Magnoliopsida; order Malpighiales; family Euphorbiaceae; genus Aleurites; species Aleurites moluccanus. The sequence goes on along the minus strand of CANXYC012426663.1, from coordinate 576 downwards.
CATATAGGAGAAATGGTGCAGACAAAGCCTATGCATATGAAGTATATGGAAATGGAATGGCATATAGGCCATGTACTAAAGGTTAAGAAGCATTCAACAATATAAAGATATCATATGATAAAAGGTACTATCTATGGAGTAATGGTAGAGAGCCACAATGGAAAATAACATAAGAGGTAAACAAATATCATCTCTTATCCTTTTGAAATTTAAATAATTGATATGCTGAAATTGATTGATGGTATGTTTAATTGCTTAAATATGTTTTGAAAAATATTTTTACTTCGATGATCCCTTGTATACCCCTTGAATATTTTTTTATTTATTGAGGAGAAATTATTTGCACCCCTTTATGTGTTGAGCAATTCATTTTCAAAGAGGGAGTAAAAAATCTTTTTGCTGAAATAAAAAATGGGGAGAAGTTATACAAGTGTTTGCAGGAAATCGAAATCATAAAGAGGGCAGCGGAATAAAAATTTTTATTCGATTTCCTCCATGATCCATATGAAGATCCAGATCAGAAAGGTTAGGGTTCATACCTTGGTTGATGATTCGACTATGAAAGAACGATTCTGA
>CANXYC012426655.1:0-11396 GCA_948193065.1 Aleurites moluccanus | reverse complement strand
AATTCCTAACTTCCAACACTTAGAATATTTTTACAAATTTAGGAGCTCAATCCTTTAATTAATATTTTACACTAAAATTTTACATTCTCATTTACTATCATTATCATTATCCAAAATAATTAAATAAGTAAAATTCATACTGATTGCATAATAAATTAATTCAGCCAAATAAAATTTTAAAATTATACACACACACACACACACACACACACACACACACACACACACACACACATATATATATATAAAATGACATATGAAAATTATAGGTGTTACATTCTTTCCCCCTTCAATTAAATTCGTCCTCAAATTTAAATAACACCTAACTCAAAACTGAAAAAGAGATGGGTATTTATTCCGCATCTCCCGCTCACTCTCCCATGTACACTCCTCAATTGACTAATTCCTCCACAAGTAGCTCCTCATATGATAAATCCTCACTGAGATCCACATCTTGCATCTCCAAAATGTGTGATGGATCTGATACATATTTTCGCAACATTGATATATGAAAGACTGGATGTACATGGCTCATGCTAGGTGGAAGAGCAAATCTATAAGCCACATTGCCAATCTTCTCAAGTATTTCGAAAGGGCTTATAAATCTTGGTGACAGCTTATCTTTCTTCCCAAATCTCATAACTCCCCTAATCGGTGAGATCTTTAGGAAGACATGGTCACCAATAGAAAACTGTACATCTTTTCTTTTCGGATCCGCATAAATCTTCTGCCTACTGAAGGCAGTCTTCATCCATTCCCGGATCATAAGAATCTTCTCCATAGTCTCTCTAATCAGTTCAGGTCCTTCTAGCTGCTTCTCTCCCAGCTCCTCCCAACACACTGGTGATCAACACTTTCTACCATATAGTGCTTCAAATGGAGCCATACCAATAGAGGAATGATAACTGTTATTGTAAGAGAATTTGATCAATGGCAGATAATAGTTCCAACTACCTTTGAAATCCAGAACACATAACCTGAGCATATCCTCCAAAGTTTGAATCGTCCTCTCGGATTGCCCATCAGTCTATGGATGGAAAGCAGTTCTGAATCGTAGTTGGGTACCCAAAGTCTCCTAAAACTTCTACCAAAATCGTGCTGTAAACTCTGTGCCCCGATCAGATATAATCACCAATGGGACTCCATGAAGACGCACAATTTCATCAATATACACTTGTGCATATTGAGCTGCTGAATAGTTAGTCTTAACTCCCAAAAAGTGTGAATACTTCGTCAATCTATCCATAATAATCCATATAGAGTCATACCCCTTCGAAGTTCGAGGTAGACCAACTATGAAGTCCATGGTAACTTGTTCCCACTTCCATTTTGGCAGCTCTATCTCCTGAAGTAGCCCTGATGGCTTCTGATGTTCAAACATAACCTGTTGATAGGCTAAGCATTTTCATACAAAACGAGCTACATCTTTCTTCATCCCAGGCCACCAATAAACATCTCTAAGATTATGGTACATCTTGGTAATACCTGGATGTACACTATAAGCAGAATGGTGTGCCTCTCGCATAGTCCTATCCCGCAGTTCATCACAATCCGGTACACAGATACGTTTCCCACACCTCAAAATCTCATCATAAATAGTGAACTCGGTCATTCGTCCACTCTGAACCTCTCCCTTCAATTTCAAAAGATAAGGATCTCTATCCTGGGCTGCTTTGATGTCATTAATCAATAGTGACCTTGCCCGAAACTGGGCTATCAGAACCTGCCTCAAATCTCGAAATAATGGCCACCGGTCAACTACAATGTGAGCGAGACTCCCCATCGATTTCCTGCTCAAGGCATCTACCACTACATTGGCCTTCACTGGGTGATGGAGAATTTCACAGTCATAATCTTTCAAAAACTCAACCCATCTTCGCTGCCTCAGATTTAGATCCTTCTGTTGGAATATATACTGTAGACTTTTATGATCAGTATATATCTCACATTTAGCCTCATATAGATAATGCATCCAAGTCTTCAAGGCGAAGATGAATGTTGCCATCTCTAGATCATGAGTAGGATAATTTGCTTCATGCTTCTTTAACTGACGAGAAGCATAAGCAATTACCCTTCCTATTTGCATCAGAACACACCCTAGGCCAATCCTTAAAGCATCATAATACACAGTATACGTCTCCTCCTCCACAAGTAATGCCAAAACAGGAGCACTGGTAAGGCAATACTTCAGAGTCTAAAAACTCCGATCACAGTCATCCGTCCAAACATATCGCTCCTGTTTTCTCATCAATCTTGTCAAAGGAGCAGCAATATGGGAGAAGTCTTTTACAAACCTCCGATAATATCTAGCTATACCCAGAAAGCCACGTACTTCTGAAATGTTGGTAGGCTGAGACCAATTGGCAACCGCTTCAATCTTCTGAGGGTCTACCATAATACCCTCCTTACAAAATTCAAGCCCCAAAAAAACATACTTTTGATTTCAATAATTAACACTTTGATAATTTAGCAGACAGTTGATGCTCCCGAAGTGTCTGCAATACAAGCCTCAAATGCTCTCTGTGTTCTTCCTCACTCCTGGAATAAATAAGAATGTCATCAATGAAGATGATGACAAACCTATCCAAATTAGAATTGAATACTTTGTTCATCAAATCCATGAAAGTCGCTGGAGCATTTGTCAACCCGAATGGTAATACTAGAAACTCATAGTGGCCATAACGAGTTCTAAAAGCAGTCTTAGGTATATCTCCACTCCGAATCTTTAGTTGATGATACCCAAACCTTAAATCAATCTTCAAAAAATTGTTGGTGCCCTGTAGCTGATCAAACAAGTCATCAATCCTTGGAAATGGATACTTGTTCTTTACTGTAACTTTATTCAGCTGCCTATAATCGATGCACATTCGCAGAGAGCCATCTTTCTTTCTTACAAATAAAATCGGAGCACCCCACGTAGAACTACTAGGTCAAATGAATCCTCTGTCCAATAGCTCCTGTAACTGAACCTTCAGCTCTTTTACTTCTTTCAGAGCCATCCTGTAAGGTGGAATGGATATTCGATCTTCGCCTACATGCACCTCAATCTCAAACTCGATCTCCCTATCAGGGGGCAATCTTGGCAACTCCTTAGGAAAAATGTCAGGAAACTCCTGAACTATCGATATCTGATCCAAACGTACAGATGATTTTTGCACATCTATCACATGGGCCAAGTAGGCTGAACAGCCTTTCCCTGTCAATCTTCGAGCTTGTATAGAAGAAATGAGGTTAACTCGAAATTTCTGAATGTCACCCTGAAATTCAAACTCCTGTTGCCCTTCAGGCTGGAATTTAATCCTCTTCCTATAACAATCTATCACTGCCCGATGCCTAGTCAACCAATCCATCCCCAGTATCACATCCAATTCAAGCACAGGCAATTCAATGAAATCAACATGTAAAATACGATCATCAATCTCAATAATGCATTCAGGTAGAAATAGTTAACATCCATAAATTCTCCCATAGGAGTGTCAACAGACAATGAAATATTTAATAACTGTCTCTCCTTATTGAATTTGGGTACAAAATATAGGGACACAAATGAATGAGTTGCACCCAAATTGAATAAGGCATCCGCAGCCTCATTCTGTACTAGAATAGTACCTGTGATGACATTATCTGATCTATGCACATCCTGAGTGTTAACTGCAAACACGTTACCCTGGCCTCTGCCAGCTAGAGCCTGACCACTACCTAAAGCCTGACTCCCTCTACCTCTGCCTCAGGCTACTGTCTCTCTACCCATATTCTCATTAGTCTGAACTGTCGGCTGAGATACCATAACTGATGGCTGCTGATCGGTCCTTAATGGATAAGTGCACATAAAATGGCCCTGCTGGCCACATCTCAAGCATGCACCTGACCTCCTCCAGCACTCCCCTTCGTGTCTCCTACCGCAAAAACCACAAGTAGGGACGCTGGATGCCTGCGACACTGATCTAGAAGAACTCTGAGAGTACACAGGTACTGGCTGAACTATAGACTGACCCCTATCTTGAAATCTCCTCCTCTGGTTACTACCCCAGGATCTATGCTCTGATCTAGGCACTAACTCATATCTAAAAAGGGAGTTGCTCTCCCCTTTCTTATTCTGTGCCCCTGAGCTGTTCTTCCTCTTTTGATCCCTCTTAGCTCTTTCTGCCTTATATTTGTCTTCCATCTGTAAAGCTTTATCCACTATCATGGTCAAGGAAGTAAACTCTGTAGCAAGTAAGGCATTGTGTAATGCAACATTCAATCCCCTTCTAAATTTACTTATCCGATCTGCCTCTGTGGGTACTAAGTGTGCCGCAAACCTACTGAGTCGAATAAATTCCTCAGAATAATCCTTAACCGAGTGCTCTCCCTACTCTAACTGCTCGAAACTCTCCAAGTGATAGGTCCTAACACCCTCAGTAATAAACTCATGTATCAATCCCTGGCGAAACTCTGCCTAGGTAGGTGGGTGCTCTCCGTATAATCTGATCTCTATATGTCTGGAAAACTATGTCCAGGCTTTCCCTTTCAGTAATAATCCAACTAACTCAACAGATCTAAGCTCAGAACAAGGCAGTCTCCTTACTATCTTCTCAACCTCCTCTAGAAAGTCTACTGGATCAGCACCTCTTTCCCCCCTAAACTCTGGCAGACTTAGTTTCAGAAAGCTAAACATAGAAACACCATCCTCAGGAATCTCCCTCCTAACACCCTGTATAGCTAGCTCTCTCTGAGCCCCTACTAGCTGTACAGGTGCGAGTGCCATAACCTCTGGTACTATAGGTGGCTAAACAACTGCAGGAGTAGGTGGTGGTTGTGCCTGCTGCCTCTCTCTCCTCGTCTCAGCCATCTCTCTCCTGAGATCAATCAACACTCTCATCATCTCGATCCTCCAAGGGTCATCTCCTCTATCAGAAACTTCTAAAGCCCGTCGGGATCGGGACACACCTTCAGATACACTCATCTCTCTCATAAGCGACTCATTGGAGGAAACCTCAGCCTCCCTGGTACCACGGTCTCTGCTATCTGACATATCTGAAATATATGTCGAGAAAATGTAAATAATCTCAGAATATAGTAAAGCGCAGAATATACACATATAACTGATGATCAGATCAATGGATGACATAAGAAACCTATGCTCTATGGTATTCTTAATTCTACCCTCTTCTATATCTAGTCACTATCCGTTTGTTACTTAGATGTACCTTCTGTAACCTAGAGCTTTAATACCACCTCTGTCACGACCCGATTTCCCTAGTCATGACAGTCCTAGGGCACGGGAGATGTCAATGGCAACCGGCACCCGTAGAACCCATATCCGTCATATCAATTCTAATAATTCAATATAGTGCATATAAGTCGCATTCAATATTTCTAATCATTCTATCCATCTGTCATGCATTCTGAAAATATCTAAATAATAAATTCCCAAAATATCACATTAATTATAACATCATTCATTTAACAAAACTATCATCAGTTACATGTTCATTTCCTAGCTAGCCAGTACATACCCATGGAGCAGCTAGATTATGAACACCAAAATACATATTGTTCAAAATAAGGAAACTGTCAATACATCTGAAATCAGTGGCAGAATTTCTAGAGAAGTAGAAGTTTGGATTCTGCAGCTCTAATCCTCTCCTGAAAGGGGAAACAATAAAAGGGTGAGTATAGATGATACTCAGTGAATTCACATGCATCGTAATAAACAATAGGTAATATATATATATATATAGCAAAGGTTTCAGTCAATAAGATAATAGAGTACTGAATAAATGTCAAGGTACAATAAAGCCAATATTTCAACATACCAATTTGGTATCATATATGGAAAGACAGATACAGGGATGGACTGCATGAAAAGAAATCATACAATCTCCAAACAATCAAATGCGTTGGACTATATAGGTCCTAGATCATCCATAACAGGGCAAATAAGAATAAGGATGATTAGGCCCTATGACCAGGACCATAACCCTTCACAGTTAGGGTACAAATATACAATATGCATAAGGTCGACAATATTTCCCCACTTCCGTATTGAATCGGAAGTTCTGCCATAACCATATCAAGGTGAATAACAAGGGATACCATTTACAACAATGGCATCCGGATTCAGTCAATCAATAAGTTCTGTTCAGTATCAATCATATCAATATCAAATATCAATAATGGCTATGCCACATACAATATACAATATCAACCAATAATAGGTTTAGTATTCATAAGACAAAATAAGGTTCATGAGACAAGAAAATACGGTTCGGTAATCCAATAAGAAATATCAATGAAACAAGGTTATATAATAATAAATGGTTTATTTAACAAAGAAATATGGATAAAATTTAAAGGAAATCCAAAAGTACCACAAACTCATGGTTCGGCCATTTGAGGGTTTTTCCCAAATGGTGTCCAACAATCAATTAGGCAAATTCAATAGGATAAATGATGCATGTAGAACTCACCTCAATTTTCCAATAGCCAATAACTTAGTCAAATTCACCAATTTCCTCCAAAATCCCTAATTTTTTGCTACTAGGAGAATTCAGTTTTCAAAATCTACAATTTCACATCAAATTGGTCATCAATTTACTATTTACTTATATCCAATTAGCAAATTCCATCATCAATTTATGAATCCCATCACTAATCTATCATATCATATTTCAAAATTCCAAATAAACCCTAGAGTTTAGGGATTTCCATTAATTAGTGTTAATCTATGTAAAATAACACTAAACCCATTTATTCCAACCTAAATAATGTTTATTTAATAAATAAAATCCAACAAATCGTCACTTACCTTAAACGAGTGTCAATGGCAAAAATTATTCTTCTCTGCCTCTAAAATATTTTCCAGCTCTTCCCACAAGCTTAAAATGGAATGTGATAGTCACAGAATATCTCTTTGTATTTCCACAAATTTTCTCCAGAGATTTTGATGGAGAAATTGCTAAAATGATGATGAAGAAGAAGAAACAATATTTGGCTCCTCTAGAAGAGAAGACGAATACACAGGTTACGGAAGCAAAAAAAGAAATAAAAGGTTTAAGTGTTTAAGTGTTTTTAATTTCCTCAGTTACTTCCCCTTTATAATAATATGTTATTGCCTCTTAAATATAGGCTACTGCCTCAGTAACGAAATTACTTCATTCCACTCTGCAAATTCAAATCCGCTATTCCAGCTCACGAGTTCACCAGCTCGCCAAACCCAGCTCTGCAATGCTTCCTCGCATTATCGGCTCGCCATCCCACTTTGCATAGGTCAGCTCGCATGTGCCTCTTTGAACTTTGCTCTTCGCAATTCCTCTTCGCATTTCCTCTTCGCATTTCTTCTTCACCTCTCCTCTTCGCCTTTCCTCTTCGCCTCCCTTTTGGCCATTCCTCTTCGCACTTCTTCTTGGCTATTTCCTCTTCGAAATGCCGGCTCGCCATTGCGTCTTCGCAATCTCACTTAACCTTTTCCCCTTCGCATGGCCAACTCGGCAAGGCCTCTTCGCAGGGCCCGCTCGGCAAGGCCAGCTCACCAATGCCGGCTGAAAACACTCTAACCCAACTTATGCAATTCGCTACTGACTTGTAAATTCCTAACTTCCAACACTTAGAATATTTTTACAAATTTAGGAGCTCAATCCTTTAATCAATATTTTACACTGAAATTTTCCATTCTCATTTACTGTCATTATCATTATCCAAAATAATTAAGTAAGTAAAATTCATACTTATTGCATAACAAATTAATTCAGCCAAATAAAATTTTAAAATTATACACACACACACACACACACACACACACACATATATATATATTAGAAAATGACATATGAAAATGGTAGGTGTTACACAAAAGAAAGAAGATTGGGTAGCAACAATAGTCTATATCCAATAAACAGGTCATCAATATACAAATCATATGAACATGACAGATGATGGGCCTTAAAGCATATAACAATATATAAATCATATGCAAGTTACGTAAGGAAGGCCAAGCCTTATGGATAGGATATTAACCCTTCCCAGCTAGGGTCCATGATATACATTGTGCACAATGCTGACAGTATTTACCCACTACTCTATTGGTAAAGTAACTCTGTCAAATCAACATGTAATAAGGCAATAGAATCATTAATTTTGGAGATTAATCAATAGGAACAAATGTAAATCAATGAACTTATCAATAATCAATAGTTTGCAAATAAATCAATTGATATCAATAATTAATCACATATATGTAATGAAAACTATAGTTAGAATAACAATAGGAATGGCAATCAAGTTTGGATTGGACAACAAAGCGGTCAATCAATGTCAGTTACGTCTGCGTAATTGACTAGCCAACGTCGCTGGTGACAATAGCATTGGCTTGGTAGGTCTATGAAAAACTCATTGAGGCATTTTGTTGAACACTTGCTGTGCAATTTTCATAAGGCATTTAGGTTAGGTTTTGGTACATTTTCAATAATTCCCATATATGAAACAACAAAATCACAATGTGGACAATTTAATTGGCAAATAAAATCCAAAAAATAACAATACGTAATGGATCAAATTTGGTTTGGAATTCAAGGAAAAATCAAGGAAAAATTCAATGGTATATGGCAAGGTACATTGGGCCAAAACATGGCCTAACACAATTAGTTTCCATAATTAAAAATAAGGTTAAAGGCATGTAATATGATGTATATTAAACTCACCTAAGCCTCCAATTGCCCAAAATACAACTTGATTCTTCAATTTCTTCAAAATAGGCATACATGACAATCTTGCTCTTTCTTTGATTCTACACCAAAACTATCACTAAATTAGCTTCCAATGGTTATAATTAAATGTAATCTAACTTAATTATGGATTATGGAAGCTTAATCTAGGGTTTGGTTATAAACATAACCTAATTAGTGTTTGAAATTAGAGATTTCCATCAATTTGCACAAATTAATGCAATCTAATGCTAAACCCATCTAATTCAACATCTAAAGTACTTAATTAACTTGAAAGGATGAAGAAAATATCAAATTACCTCAAAGTGGTGTTGTGGCTAAAATCCCAATATGTGGAATTTTTTATTTTCTTTGATCTTTTTGGTGAAAAATGGATAGGATTAGGTTAAACAAGGTTAAAATTCAAGTTTTCTATGATTTTTCTTCAAAGATTTTCATGAAAATTGATAAAGAAATGAAGATGATGGTTTGGCCAAACGGTGAAGAGAGGAAGAAGAAGAAAAATTCATAAAAAAAATGGCTAAGTGTTGATATTTATAGATGGCAAGTTTTGGAAATTAGGTTTTCTACTCCAAAATTTGCATTACTTATTCTTTTGACCTAAAAGCATCTGTAGCTAATGTTGTCAATTCTATTCAGTTTTATATTTCAAAGTGGGGAGTGAATAAGCTAATTTTAACTGTAGTTTAGCATTATACAGCTTTTGAAGAAAATCTGGATCCTAGACAGTTAGTTTTCCAAAATGCCCTTGAAGTTTCACTTATTTACAATTTTGTCATTCTATTGATTTTTCATCATTCTTAATACTTTTTCATTCTTTCTTCATATCATTAACTATCATTATTCTTAATCTTTCATTACCCTTACATCTGAGATAAATAACTTTAAATTTAATACTGAACCAATTCCTTAAACTAAATAATTTATATCGGTGTTATCAATCCGATACTTAATAAAATTGCTTATTAACTTTAATATAATTTCAGGGTATTATAGTGACTAACACTAATGAATGAAAAAAATATAAGACTTTCAAAATTCATAGTACGTCTGACTAAATACTAAACAACAAAACTAACAATGATAATTATAATTATAAAAAAAAATAAGGGTTATGATTTACTTGTTAAATATAACCTAATAGCTACATCTAATTAATATTAGGGCAAGTTATAATTTAGTCCCTGGATCTTGGTCTGAAGAATATAGTGATCCCTATATTTTGAGAAATACATGATCACATCCTTGTATTTTGACACCATCAAATATTGTAGTCCTTCCGTCAAATTTTTTCAAGTTTTTCGTTAAAAAATTTTGAAAAATAAATATAATACATTAGACCCAAAATACCCCTAAACCATTTCATACTCTCTGTTTAAAACCCATTGTCTCTCTCTATCAACTACTAATTTCACTTATTTCTCTTTAATTGTGACTTTAACTCACCTAACCACCAAACCCATCTCTCCTTTAAGCTTTCTCTTAAACCCAAGCCCAAATTCATTTCTTCACATTCAAGAGTCTGAATGTCTTTATCTCTATCTCTATCAGGTTCATGGTCTTAGTTAGGTAGTATGATGGGTTTGATGTGTTGGTTGGGGCGATAATGCTTTCTAGTGTGGCTGATGCTTTGGTCCAATGTGGGCTTATTGGTGCTGTTAGGAAGTTGCCGGCAAGGTTTATATCCCATTTTGTCCCTGAATTTAAGAATCTTACTACCATTAAAACCCTAGATGAGATTGATGATAAAGAAGATAGGAGTTCCAAAAATGACATCGTAATGTTTAGATGGACCTTCAACACTTGCAGGGCCGAATTCGAGTTGCTTAATGACTAGTGGTCTCATTTCAAATCTGATATTCATCGTATACATCTCCTCTCAATGCATTTGTTGACATGTTTTTCTGTCCCTCAAATGGACGTTTCTATTGTCTTCAATAGTGATTGGTTCAATATAAAAATTGATGAAATCATAAAATGCCGCCATAGCCAGTTTGTATTCATAATTGTTTCCTTGTTGCCTTCTCAAAATCCATGTGGTGCATCGAGTTAATATAATAAAATTATTATTAGTTTTATATAAGAATGGAATGGGGCTTTGCTTACTATTGTTTCACTTCCTTGTTAATTGGTTATGTAACACCTTAGCTTAAACCCTTATAGGGACCTTTAAGGAAATTATTTTTTTCCTTTCTGTATGATATGTTAATATGATGTGTCTATGCATGGAATTTATATTTATTCATGTTATATGACCTAATGTTAGGCATAGAATTGGTTTAGAGTCAGTTAGGACTCAATCAAGTAAGTTTGGAATTTTTGGTGATCGGGGGACTAAATGGTAATTTTGCAATTTTTCGAGGTTTTATAAATTTAACAGTATATTTGAGTAAAGGGAAGAATAAAAGTGAATGTAAATGGTTTTATTTAGTTTATTTGGGAATTATATGGAAAAATATAACCGGTTGGAGACAATTTCGGGTAAACAGCTCAACAGAGGTGTTTGAGGGGTTTCAGAGTGAATTAAGGACCTTATTATAATTTTACCGTTAATATGGGATTATAAGGTGTGTATGATCCTATGATAATAGTTTAGGCTTGATTAAATCTAGCCGTTGGATTAAATGATGGAAAATCAGACGGTTGGATCGATCGGGTGCATTTTAGCTATCGTAGGATCAATCTATTGGA
>CANXYC012426622.1:0-20976 GCA_948193065.1 Aleurites moluccanus | reverse complement strand
ATATATATATATATATATATATATATATATATAACCATTTCTTTTCTATTTTACATGTGTCCTGTTTTTTATCTAAATAATTTGGAGTTTGGTAAGCCTATCATCCATCCAACATAAAATAATAGAAATGTATGCCCTCTTTATACAAAAGTGGGCATAATTAATATAAAAAAAAAATGAAGTTGATGGGAGTGAGCTTAAGGCCACTATTGTTTTTATTAATAGGATAAAAATCACAGCTCAAATCATTATCTGTGTATCCCATGACTTGTAGTGATTCTACTGTTTCTTTTTAAGGTTTAGCATTTAATTAAAACATGATTCGCTCTGCAAATCTTTTTGTGTATATATAGTGGGCGGAGAGATATTCCAGTAGGCTTTATTTCAAGTTCTAATCTGTGGATGGAACTTAAAATACTGGCTTCTATTCTCAAACACTTGCACATTTAATATGTAATTATAACTTATTTGATATTTCTATATCAAATTTTAAGCATCCATCAACAAAAATTACTAGTCAATTTATAATAAATCGACAGAAACCAATCCTCAACCTGTTAAGAAAAGAAGAAAGTGGGATCTGAGTTCAAATCCAGTCATTAGTAAAGAGTTAATTTTAATAGTAATACTAATACTAGATTAATACACTTATAAGTCTAAATGTGTATGATCTTATAAATTTTAATATGGTCGGGTTACACTTGAAGGATATGATCCACCGTTGAAAAAGAGTCCCGTGTATTTTAATACACGTATTTATATTCAAATATACTGAAAGAATCGAGTATAATTCTCTTTTCACCTACCAACTAAAAAAATCTATATTCTATTTTTTTAATTAAATTTTAAACTCATAATTTAACTATTTTAAAAATAATTTTAATGCTACTAAATTGAAATTACTCATTAGTAAGGGTAGCTTTTCATAATTTGCGTAACTTACAGTAATTGGAATCAAGGATGTTCATGTTCATGGTATGTTTTGTACTAGGTAAAAGTGAAACTGTCCAAGTTATTCACCATGACAAAGAGAGAGGAGGACATAATTGTCCTTGCACAAGATTTGTGTGGGTTATTTATACCAGTAGCCATTAAGGTACAGAATTATAGTCAGCTAAACAATGGAGAAAACTTTCTTAACTATGGTGGCAGTCACATTTTATTTAAGTGTTTGTAACCACCTGGTTTTTTATGGCCACGCAGTTGAATCACCTAAGTATACATTGCTACACTCAGAATCAGATTACAATATCAGACTCTACAAAGAAGTTTCATGGATGTCTGCTGTTGTCCAAGGAAACACTACGTCCTTCCACAAATCTACTAAAGATGGCTTTCACAGGTTTAAATAAAAGAGTTCAATTTTATTCTATATTTATGTATATATAGTTTCAAAAATTAAAAATTCTAGGTTTTCAGAAAGTGGGTAGTTATATACCGAATAATGATAAATCTCTACTATTGATTTCAATTCAATAGCTGAAATTATGCAACCTGATAGATCATGTTTATCCCAGTTCCTTTCATTTTCTTAACCTCAAGGTATGTTAAGCTTGTTTTTATTTATTTTTTTTCAGAATTTACCAATACATCCATGGAGCAAACCTTAACTCTTCCCAATTGCCCATGACTGCTCCTGTCTTAACAAGCATCACTACATCATCTTCTAGTACTGTATACTATATAAGGTTGTTCCTGTCCAAGGGGAATCCTCCACAGCCAAATCCTGAACTGAACTTACAGTTAGACAAATCGAAAGCTCAATGTGTGGCAGTTAGAAAGTTTTCTGGGTTTGCTGATGATGATAATGTTAAAATAGAAATGGAAGCTCTAGTGGCAAGTCTAAATAAACAACTGACAGGGAAGACAGTTGCTTTGGCTAATAATAGTTCCTATACCATTGCTCAGTATAATTCTTCACGCATCTCTTCCGGACGAATAAATGAAGTGTGGATTGATGTTTCAGGTTTTAATATAGAGGGATGTTTATAATTAATACCCAATATTTGAAGGGAAATATTGGTTTGGCCATGTGAGACTTTTCTGCATCTTAACAAGAAATGTGTGTGATTGTGTTTTATAGAAGATAAATAATCCCGTTTTAAAAAGATTTAAGGATAGAGATTATTGGAGATGCAGTAACTGTTATTGCTTTGTTCATATGCATGCTTCCCCCCTGCTTTGGAGAAATCAAATAAAGTCTCTCCCATCTCTTTGGCTTAATTGGTTTTACACAAACTTCACTATTGTTTTCGCATGGTTATACGAAAAATTAGACCTCTATTGATATATTTTAGCATAGGATCACACCCTAAAATTTTGTCCTCTATTACATTCTCAATTATGCATTCTTTAGTATCGGACTTGTCTCCAAAATGATGAGACTGCGAGTTCAAACCCTAATTAGAGTTTAATTGATCAAAAAACCCAAAAAACGAAAAAAGAAAGAAATCTTTTGAGGTAAAGGTTGAACATCTTAGTCAATCGAATGGCCAGGTGGACTAAAATATATGTACAAGCATAGCCAACAAAACTTGTAAATATAAAGGTAATTTACTCTTCTGATAAGCAACAAAATCAATGTAGGTACAATTAAATTATAACTAATTATTATGTTTCACTAGTTACTTATTCATCATATTTTCACTTTTTCTCAGTTGTCCTGTGGTTTTCTCATTTATATAATAATGCCAATTGGCAAAATCCGAGGAAAAAGAAAAAAGAAAATAAACATGAAGATTACATTTGTGGTCTTGTCTGAACCACATAGAGTTTACCATCCCTTATCACACCTTCTATGTCTTGTGGGGATCCATAGAGCTCCTCAATTACACTCCCTGCACGAGCTATGCTTGAGAGGATTTTTTGACGAAAGTTGCCATCTGTAATTAATGGATCAGATGAGTAATCAAGCACAACTTGCTCTTCTTCATCCATTGGAACACTGCATAGTAGATAGCTTCTAGATTAGCAGAAAAAATTTAATCAAAGTTGATTTGAGTTTTGATATTGTTTTCAACTGCCACAAACTATAATTTGGATGATTCTTATAAGTGATTTTAGAGTACATAGAGAAATGCAAGTGGTAAATATTATGGTCAAGTTCCACAGTACTTCTAGCCAGTGGTCAATCATATTAGACTCGAGGATTTTACCTATCGTAAAGGCCTGCACCAGCATAACCTTCCAGATCTTCACCATTGGAGTCAGATCTGAAGATAATAGAACGTCTTATAAAGAGGCCAATGGGTTTGCTTGGATAACCTGATACCTGAAAAATGACAAATTATTAGCGCCAACAGTTATATATTCATCAAAAGAAGGAATTGCAGATTGACTTGGAATTGTTGCTTAAACAGAATTTTGGAAAATGAAACAGTATTTGTTGTACGGACAAGTAGTTCGAGAAATATGAACAAAACAAATAATTTTTTCTATTTTCACATTATCACCCTTCCTAGTAATTAATAGATAGACGTTTACCTGAGGAGAGTTCAAATCTTTTTTCTTGCAGATAAAACTCAAAGCACGACCAGGATAGGCTCCAACTAGGGTTTCTCCTAGTCCCTTCACCACCTATAGTAGCAGGGATGGTAAATCAATTCCTTTCTAGTAAAATGATTCAAGTATAGTAGGGAATTGTAACATATCAGTTATAAAATACCTCAGCATAGATCTCTGATGAGTCCCCTGAAGATGGATTGGTTGTGTGAATAACAAATGCATAATCAGCATTTACTATCTCCTGAACCAGGACAGCCATGCACAGGTAATCATGGTCTAACTTCACTTTCCTTGTGCTGAAATATGCTCTCTCATTCCACTTTGAAGCCCAGACCTGAAATGGAAGTACATAACAAATCAATGTCATAAGACATGCAATAAAAAAAATATTTTTAATGGAACTTAAATTTATGAGAACAGTGAAAAAGAGCAATTAGGGTCAGAGAATCTTGAGGGCAAAGACCAAAATAAGAAATTCTTTTCCTAATATTTTGTAAGAAATTCTTTGAAACAAGGATCATATTGACTATATGTAACCAACTCATACATAATGTTCAATTCCACCCCCAATTGATAAATAATGTAATCTACGCTCAGCTGATAGAAACAATACAAGGCTCAGTTACAAGAAAGTCCACCTTATGAAGAGAAATGCTTCACATGCAGGGTTATTTGCACAAGAGAACTTGACTTTAATTAGTATTATTGAAGTGGGACGTGGCTGATTGTCCAGCTAAGAATGGCAACGCTCAAACCATACAAGAACAAGTACACCAACCCCACCCCTCAACATCTGTGAGGAGCAAGGAGGTACTAGCTATATAACTGAATAATTGGCACTCTTCAAGGCATGTATAAGGGTCTCATTATGCTAATTATACTAATGTGATTAAAGAAATGGCTCTCACTCGTCAAAAAAAAATGAGATACAGATAAAATCAAACTATTGCATGGGCAAAAATACTAGGGAATCAAAATGGTGGTTATTTGGAATTGGAACTCTCCAGTCTGGTAAAGCAGTTTACCTTCTTTATAGCCATCCATGCTTGCTCCCATCGCCGTTCGCCTTCATCACCAGGCCAAGGCATCCCAGAACTTTTCATCTTGGTCTTAAGCTCTTGCACCTGAAAGAAACTATAGCCTATTAGCTGTCACTTCTAAATTGAATCACCCTTACTTGATGCCCTAGTGAATTCCTATTTCATTTCACTTCCATTTCATATTTACCGATGAAAATAAAAGTTTTAGGAAGAACTTCGTTATACTGGGAGGCATGGAATATGGAAAGCCTCGCCAGGAAGCTTCTGCAACTAAGGTGAAGAAAGGAGTTGAAACATACACAAAAAAAAAATAAAACTAGCTACAAGTTGAACCAAAGCTGCGGTGCTAGTCCTCCAATATTTTGGAAGGAAAGGGAACAAAATGAGGGAGATAGAGAACACAAGTTAATTGTAGAAAGCACTCTTATAAAAAATTTATTCAAAATCAATTACCTGTATATTCAAGGAAATTGTAGATTTATTAAGCTAGGAAGAAATGTGTTCTATGGATGATACTTACCAGCAGGATCAATGTGTTAGGTGAAAGTGAAACAAATCTCAACTATTACCAGTAGAAAGAACATACCAACTGAGGTGGTGCTGCCAGCTGTAAAACTGTTTCACGAATCTGCCTGAGAACCCTGAACTCTCCTCCTCCCAACTTTTTCTTCAACAGTTGCAATTTCTTATCCACTTCCTGCCAATGAGAGGGAGTTGGTTTAAGATTGGAAACAAATAAAGAGGGTTGGAGAACTTATCAGACAAGTATCCTGAACAATTAGTGGGGTAAAAACTTAATCCAAAATGTGTAAATAACTTGCATTTAGAAATAGCCATATCCAAAAAACAAAAGTTACCAATATAAAAAAAATTTCACCATTTCATGTCCCAGCTCAAGATATGGACAAAAAACTAAAGTTTCTGCTAACCCGCGTGTGACTTGAGTAACCGAAAATATATATTGATGATAGTTAATCTTGAAAACAAGTTACATATTGTACATCTAGTCTTGCATTCATATAAAAACTTTTGAATAATAAAAAATCCAAGCATCAAAGATTTTTGCCCTCTTTCATCTAACACTTTCTAGGAAAAAACTTAGCAATGATCATTGAGAATAGTTTTTCAAGATAATATATCTTGAAGTACTACAAAAATAATCAGTAGTAAGATGTGCATTTCATGCATGCCTTATTGGTTTTCATATTACACTTATTAGGACTACTTGATTCCTATATTTAGTCCAAGTAATCCATTTTTGAGTTAGTTTACAAATCTTGAGTCTTTCCAAAAAGAATATATCCTCACATGCACAACCATCACCCATTGGGCAGGTATAAGAAATACAGGAGTCATGATTCAGTATTGTTGTTTTTTCTTTTCCTCTTTTAAAAAGTTACTAAAAAACCAACTGGTAAAAACTACTTGAAGAAGAACGGAAGCAAAGAAAGCTCCAGCAGTCCTTTCTTTTTTTTTTTTTTAAGCACCGGGGAAAAGCGGATTCGAACCTAGGTCTGTTGCCAGGTCTCATATGCACCTACCATAAGGTTATGCCTTGGTACATCGGAAAATAGTCAAATTGTTATTGATTAGGAATAATAAGTAATAATTCAAATCATCTTGAAAGATATTAGAACACTCAGAAGATGGTAGAAAATTGTTGCTGCACATGAACTGAACATGCACGAAAACTACTGGAAAATTCCAGACAGATTACCTGATTGGAACCATCTGAAAGAACCTTCTCAAAAACTCCAAATGGTAAAGCAACTGAAGTAGGAATGCTAATCCAGGATGGTACTTTTCCTTTTAGATGCGAGATATTGCGTGATTTGGCACCAACCTGGAGAAATGATTGTCGGGCAATTAAAAAAACTCAGTAGTAGATATTGAGAATATTCGATTTATTCAGGCAACATGAAACGGAAAAGAAAAATAAAAAGAAGGGAATAAAATATATCCTAAAACATAAATAAAAAGGTTATTTTCTCGTACCATTTCACTGGTGAACTCCTCAGATGATATGGCATATCTACCACTGAACCGCTTCTTGACCAACTTTATAGGTGTAGAATCAACTTCTTTCAAGTTAGTTGAACTTGAATCTCCTAGCTCGCCCTCTTTTAGCTCACTGCAATTGAACATGAAAAAGAATAAATTTAAATTCATGCAAGTTTTTTGAGAAATACAAGCTTTATTTGTAATGCAAATTATGAGGCATGGTGCACAGGCATTCCGAGAACAACTAAGGGAAAACCTGAGTTACCTATAGACTATGTCTGCTGATGTAGGTTTCAGAGACAACAATTTCCCTTCATTTGCTTGGAGTTTGTCCAAAATATTGTGATCAAAGCATGTGGCAAAGCAAACCTGCCATTATCAACACACACATCTCAACCATAACCCATATAAGATTTTAGACAGATAATCACTAGTAGCATGTAACTACCTTGCTATTTCTTGCTCGCACAGAAACATGGGATAGGACATCTGGCATGTCAGGTGTCAGCACTGCAACTGTACCATCTGGAATTTCTTCTTCTCCTTTTACTCGTCTTGCCACTAAAATTGTAGGCCGATCATATGACTTATTCTGTACTGTGAGCAACTCATCCACAACAACAACATACCCAGCAACTTCAACTGGGCTAATGACCTGCCAACTGTTCCAGCCAACAGAATTGTATTTGAAGGTCAATTTGAAAGTGCCATACAGTGCTAAGAAATCCCATTACTAAGGCCCCCTATTATACCATCCTTTATTTATGTTGGACTAACTTTTATCACAATAATGCTCATGGGAATGAATACCGCACTAACCTTCCAAGATGAGCAGTCTTCCGAAGAACTGGATCAAGTCGGTTGAGAAGTGAGGACAAAGAAGCAGCTGATCCAGCACGGATAATTTCTTCAGTGAATATGTTCACCTGTTAGAATTAATTATGAGGACAGCATTACATTCCTATTTTCTATATATATCATTGAAGAAAAGTTTTGGTACTGATATAAATAAAAACATACAGCCCACTGGTCCAAACCAAGCAGTGATCCAAGATACTCGGCTGATGGTTGCAAAACTTGCTGATACCACTCAGCCTTGCTAGCCAAGGCAAGGCGAGTTCTGTCGAGTACTGATTTTGCATATAATGCCCAGTGATCACTTTTACCATTGGACATACTTAGGGCATGATTCCAACCCTGCACACAAGGAAAGAATTATCAGAGAACACTGGAAATGTCAATCAAATGGACAGACATAGTAGAATATGTACAATTACAGGTAAGCTATAACTGAGACATCCAAGAATATTTCACTTCAATTCTACCTTCAAGCAATAGATAAGATCTTCATTGTCATCTGAGGAGAGTGCAAGATTTTCAAGAACCAGAGTGATGAAATGCATAATTTTCTGCAAAAATGAACAAGCAAGAAATTAAGAAAATAGGTCAGAGATGAAGCAGGTATACATTAAGAACAATAAAGACAACAATAAGTCAAGAACGATAACAGCATAAAAGCTTTAAAAAAATATAGTTGTTGATGACAAAATTTACCTCTGGCCCAGCATCATTTAATTCCTCGTATCCTCTCTCAATAGCTGTCCTGACAGTAGAATCAAGGGCAATATCCAAAAATAAAAGATCCTTCAGACGATCATGAGACTTGAATAGCAGTGGCCTTAGATCCTGACGAGCCTCCAGCAAACCCTGCATTTCAAAAATAAACAACAAAATTGGTCAACATTTAAGTACAACTGCAAACAGTAATTGCACTTCTGACTAAGTGACCATTAAATTTTCCAGTACCTCGAGAAGTGCTTCTACATTTCTATCTTCAACATGTTCCAGAACAAATTGAAGCAATTCCTGCTCCAAAAGATACAGAACAAACAAAACTGGATTTCAATTATCCTGTCCAACTAGCAAATGCACGTTGAAATAAAGTTGAAAACATTACTGGGAATCCAGATGGCAAGCCTGCGATGGGATTTATCTGCACTCCAACCATGAACCCTTGACCCTGAAGAGAATTGAGAATAAAAAAAGGTCTTGTCAGATCATAGGAGAAAAAATGAAGTTGGGAAACTTCAGCCAGGACATGGCACTACCTCAGCACTGTAGCCCATACAATTTGCAATAGCAGACTCAAGATCTGCACCTGAATGCACTGCCTACAATCAAATTAGACTGAAATCAACATTTTGAAGCTAAATATGAGTATCAAAAGAACTTCACCCAACACCAGAAGAGAATATCGATTCATTTTATCTGAAGAACCATAAACAAAATGGAGAATATTCATTACTGATATTTCCATGCAATTACGACCAATATCATATGTTTGAGTAATTTATGACATTTAATCACGCATGTATGTATGTATGCAAATGAACCTGCAAGTATTTGTTTCCTTCACACATTTTTCAAAATATATAAATAGATTGAGGACACACATTACATTATATTAAGCACGTAATTCCCATTTTCTGCGAGAACACATTAATATGTATCACCAAATGATTAAAATACAAAGATATCCAACACAACCGACGAAAGATTAACTGCTTTTTTGACACAAAACATAAGTTTATACAAAAATTGAAGAAATCGTGAAGCTTTTACACTAATGGTTTAGAGAACCAACCTTCAAACTTCTCATATAATTTCCAAGATCACGCAAAAGACCATCCTTTTGATCTCTCCTGAAGTTTGGTTCAGAATGGATGGCACGATCATAGCTTAAAAGGCGTTCTTTTGTTATTCCATTTTCATTCAATGTTTTCCAGTACATGTTGATGTCTAAGTCACTTTTAATGTAATCCATTAGTGCCTGCAGGAAAAGGTATTTTAAAGAATATTTTAGATTGTGAAAATCATTTAACTGAACATCCAAATTTATGGTTTCAATACCTGGCAGATTATGACATCATCAGGACTTGTGTTATTATGCAGCTTCTGATGCCATTCCTCCATCATTCCACCTTTGCAATCATTGTTTCTCTAGAATCAATAAATAGTCACTCAAATTATTCAAATTGTGAACTCCCAAAATAAAGGATCCTAACTGTGAACACAAGGAGAAAAAGACAAGATTCATTATTGACCTGTATAACCAGGATTTCATCTCGAATACGTTGTCCCACATCACCTTCACCACCTCGACCAACAGTAGACATAACAATCCGCAAAAGCTCCCGATAATGTGGATGATTTATGTAAATATTCTGGAGCGAGTCTATCAGCCTATCCTGTGCCTTGCTGATCTCACTGTAACAAATGCAAGAAGATATTTGCATTCACAGAATTATCGTGTATGGTCATAATAACAACTAGAGAATTATAAATTGTTGATACTCCCACAGTCCCAGGTGTAAGATGTGCATGCAAATCTCAGATAGAACCCAGTGTTGGACAGGCCAAGTTTCTTTCTAGTCCAGTTTTGCAAGGAATGAAAGAAGATAAAATTTTGTATCTCAAATGTTGAAGCTCCTAAGAAAAAAATGAGTCGTCGTTATTTAAAGAAAATTAATCTCACAAATTTACCGTGGTTTCACATTGTAGTTTTTGTTCCAAATAAGTTGCCTTGTTGCCATAAACCTCATCCACACCAAGATCCCTGCAAGACCCAATTGGCCAGCTTTCTTTGCTTCCTCCATCAAATCTGCTGCAATATTAAATCTAGGAAAAGAAGAATAGTGTGACTTATTACTTCCAGAATAATAAAAAATAAAGATATTTTCTGAAATCCAGATGTAAGCTCTGATGTTGAATCAGTAAAGTTATGCAGCACAAATTAGGATTTGCAGTGATTTGATCAACCAGAGTAAAATTTTACAACCGTCCTGGAAAAGGAGCTAAATAAGATAAAGACATTTAAAATTTTACAACCGTCCTGGAAAAGGAGCTAAATAAGATAAAGACATTAAAACTTATTAGTTCTACAAATAATTCAGTTTACACAAAGATCCCTCATAGTATCCTGAAACTACAATTTTTTTTTCTAAACTGAGGAGGAAAAAGACACAGCTTTGTGGATATACACACACACACACACATATATGTATATATATAGGTTAATAATCTTAGCAAGCTAGGGAAAATTAAGAATGTAAATAAAACCCAACTCATCTTCATTGTCAAGAACCCTTTTATACCCAGAATTAGTCTACTACCAATATTGCATTATACATTTTTTCCAGTGCGCATGCATTTTTTTCTTTTTTGAATAACTGAGCTATGTATGGAATATCATATCAGCAAAAGGGAAATTCAAATACAAAAAAATGAGTAAACTGATTGAGAGCAAGCATGATCTATCTGAGAGGAAATGTTTGAGGCTAGTGCAAGTTGCAAAATCATAAAGCAAACAACATATGCTTTCCTTCCATTCATTAAGAGAATACAAGCATTACGGGAGTTATCTAATAGCAATATGAATATGACTATTTTTAGGTAAACAAACTCATAAGTAAAAACAATCACTTTGTACGATGATAGGTGATGGTGGGTGAAATTTAACAACTTGTTACTCTGAGTGAAGCATGGGCTCACAGTATAATGTGGGAGGTGCAAAAAACACATAGGAAATATGTTCGGCGTAAAGGCTCTACAGCTTCAAACATGTTCTTGTTCTCACACTAAATACATCACATCATCAGAGATAAAAAGGGAACAATCTTCATTGCACCATATGCCTATAGTTCCTTTTTTGCTTTCCAATTGGCAAGATTCTAAGCCACAGTTCAGGACCTTGCTGATTGCCATGTGATCCTAATAACAATAAGACTAGGGCCTATGAGTCCCAGCTACTGAATGCAACATAAATGACCCACTCCTACTTTCACACATATAACAAAATCCTAGACTCAACTATATAACTCATGCAAACAATACAAAGAAACAAAATGCAGATTCAGAAGGAAGTCACATGCTATGCAGAAAACTATCACATACATTTTGGCAACTTTAGATCCCAAAATCTAAAACGAGAGATAGAGCCACAGGTTCTGTCAAGTCAGAAACACTCAATAATAACAGGAATCAAGGACAGATTGCTGACCGGTGCATGAAGGACTTCTGTGCCTCACTTTCCATCTCTGCAATTTTATCCAACAACACTTTGGCCGTACATTTGCCATCACCAGCATCCTTTCATAGAGAATTGTGCAGTTAATGCAAAAAAAATTATGAAAGAAAAAGTATAAATGCATAGTACAATATATTCTTGTTAAAATATATAAAATTGAAAGCAACCTTTTGGACTGGTTTAGATCCACCACTGAATTCAATGTAAAAGTCTGAACCTTTATTCTTTATCCAGTTTCCATTAGACAAAGGCACAAAAGGCATCCCTACAAAAGTATCTTCTTCAATCTCCAGTTCGAAGGATTGAACCTGAAAATTAAATTGAGAAAATTCTAACTATATGTTAATTCTTTACAACTTTTAGTTGAATGTACGTAATGCCTCTTGGCCTAGCAGTAACTAAAGGGTAAATTCAAAAAGTCATATACATCATTGGGCTCAAGAGCCCCATAGCACATGGAATAACATCAAATTTACTTTACACACCTGGTGAGGAAGTTCAGCGGAAGAAATATTTGTAAGTTGGGTTTCAGCAGCCTCACTTAGGGCAACTGAACCAGGAGGCAACACACTTGACGGTGGTGCCTGCAAAACAGCCACACATTTTATAAGGCCAATTAACAAAAAGCAGCAAATTACTTAATAGAGGAGGGCAATGCCAACTCCAAATGCCTAAATCGTCTTCAGAACCATGTCTAGAATTAAAAGTCCAAAGAAACTTACCAGCCACTCTTTACCCTTTCTAGATAGGGCCCAATGAAGAGAGACTGGCTCTTTGCAATCAGTGGCAACATAAATCTTTGTCTTACCAAAGAGCTTGGTCACAAGTACCTTCGAAATGTAAAAGAAGTTTTGAAAATTAGAATAACACATGCAGGCAAAAAATCCTTGTAGTTCTTACAGTTTGAGAGAACTGATCAACAGTGAATCTTTATCTCATTCTCACCAAGAGTTCCATATCACCGAGCTTGAAGATCTTCTTGTTCAGAACAGCTCCACCATCAAGTTCTTCCTTTGCCTTGGCAAAAAGTTCAACTGCCCTCAAGGCCTCTGGTTCCGCTGAAACTTCTTCCTCTGCAAATTTAGCAGCATATTTGGTGATAACCTGTGCTAAGTCCCTCTTTTTACGCTGAATCCTATATCTTCTTTGCTGCAGCTGCTTTGAAACCTTGGTCTGGATCTCTCCTTTGGTGATCTTCTTCCGTATGTCGTCAAGAGAAATACCTCTTTCCAGTTCTCTTTGCAATTCTTTTCTTGCTTCCTCAAATTCCATCTATATATGCAAAAAATGAGTCAATGAATGTCAAAGTATAAGCAAGTCTAACAAACTACTCATGCGATACTGTAAATGGGCAATGATCACTCTCTCCAGCATAAGTAATTATATGGAAACTAATCAAGCAACAGGAGAAAGTAAATTTACCAGTTGCTGCTCTGGAGAATAATTGGGTTTCCCTGCCTTCTCCCATCTTATATAAGATTGGATCTGTATAAGGTCATCAGGTATCTTACTTTTTGTTTCAGAGACAGACGGCTCCTTGATTTCATGAATATCATTTTTTTTTGTCAACCTTGCTCGGAGGTCCTCAACAGAAGTGCCCCTTGCAACTTCCTCCAATAATTCAACACGGGCAGCTTCATATTCTTGCTATAATAAAGTTCAAAAGGCAGAACTACAATTTTATATAAAGCATAAGGAAAAGAAAATGTGATTTGTGATTTCTATCCATAGACAAATAAAAACCACGTTTTCTTCCATTATTCCTACTGAAACTGATCTTTAGCAACAAGGAAACAACATTTAGCATCATAATCTAACTAAAGCCTACCTTCTCTTGTTCAGGGGTATACATTTGTCTACCCTTTCTTTCCCACCTCAGAAAAGCTTGAACTTGTACGAGGTCTTCAGGAACAGAGATATTTGGAATTATCACCTTCTCTCTTGCAGGTAACTTGACAAGAAAATTCTTGCCATTATTTTTAAACCTGCAAATAGAGAAAAAGAAAATAAGACATAGCACATTCATTTGATTAGCTCATAGTATTATGTACAGCCCTAGAAAAAGTGTTACCAATAGAAGCTCACCATTTATTCTGGGCTTCATCAAGTATAAGAAACTCCAAGGCTTGTATTGCAGGATCTTCAATCTCTATTTTGAGGTAAGAACTGGAACCAGACTAGAGGAAAACAATGCATCACAAAACAAACAGCTAATTATTCATTTATGTATGTCAAAGCTTTAATTTTATTTTACCCTCTTGTTAAAATGACAGACATTTATGAGACAAGCATGTTCTACTTTTTTTGCACCTACCTTAACAAAAGGACTTCTAAGGGCTCTGTTCTTATAATTTTTTGTTCCATCTGGGCAACGAGAAGGAAGTACCCACTTTCTGAAAAAATAAGAAAATGGCATAAGCAAGAAAGATAGATGCCCCAAACTGTAATACATCAATCAAAACTAGAACAAATCAAATATAGATATATAGTACTTGCTAGCAAAGTTGGACTTACTCCTTTCTATCACGTATTCCACCCCAGTGTAGGAGTAAAGAGTCGCTACCATATGTAATCTGAAAATTTATTTGCGTGGAAGAACCAACAGTAGGGTTGCTAACAGAAACCTGGTCAGTTAGAAGGAAGAAACGAACCTAAGTACAGCTTTTGCCTATATCAGATCTACAAAATGCTAAAATACCAAAATTTGGCTTAACTCAATGGAGCCTCATTCATATATCCAGGGTAGACTATGGTATACCTGCAATTCTATATTTCCACCAAGGTTGAATTTTCCTACCAGCTGCAGCAAGGAAAAGATTTCATTAGAACATGTTAGCATCTAGAGTAAATAGTATGCATATCTGCTCTCTCCCACATGCACTAAACTATCATTCTCAGGCAAAGAAATATAGGCACAAGAAGAAAAATTTAGTCCAATGCTTACCCAGAAAAAATAAAGCAAACAAAGTCACATGAATGATATTCATGACCAAAATGGTGCAAAGGAGCAAAACTAGAAGATTTCAATAGAGAAGCAGAAAAATTCACATATATATTTGGTTCATTTTGGAAAAAATGGTATATCTAAAGATATTATTCCAAGTTTAATTCTGTAAACAACTAAATAAAATTTAGTGGATATCATAAGAATTATATTTAAAAAATTTTCAGGACAACCAAATCAAACAAAAAAAATAAAATCATATTCCGAGAATTGCATTCCATTTTCAAGTCTAGAGCAAATAAACAAACTCTAGGACTAGGTAGTTCAACAAGAAATTATCATTCTAATCAATGAAATCTTTCTAAATGTTTAAGCTGATCATGTTATTCGGAGAACATAAAACTTATCACTCAATGTTTCTCCTCCTTATTCCTAACTCTTAAAATATCCTGATTCATCCATTCTCTGCCCTTGGTGGCATTCTTTAGCAATGAATTGAAATCACAACTCAGAAAAACTTCAAAAATAAAAACAAAAAATCATTTTCGTCAGGATTACACATTGAACTAAATTCTAAACGACTCTCTCACACACAATCATTAAAATTCCAAATTAAAAACTACCAATTATTAGCATTTGAAAATTACCTGAGATGCGGGATCCATAAATAATACAGAATGCGGAGTAACCATAGTAGGACGACAAATCCGAACGGCTAATTTTGATTTCCGCACTTTCAAACTATTACCATAAAAGCTAGAGGATATAGGCGACCTCCGTAATTGCGGTGCCGCCACTCCTTGACTGACACAGCCAGATTGAAATAAAGAGTTTGCAGGAATGCCAGAGGAATTAAGTTTACTTCGATGTTCTAGAACCGCAGGTCGAACCAAACTCTGTTGGAATAATTTGTGACCTATACTATTGCTCATATTCGTATACACACTTTTTAATCCTGAAGAAATCCCAAAAATAAAAATAAAAATAAAATATAATTAATGCGAAGCTAAAGTACAATTAAAGATCCTAACAAGATTCATGACTATCAAATACAGTACAAATTAATAAAAATTTATAGTATTAGAATTACATTTTTCTTTATTTCCTTCTCTTAATATTTTCTCGGGAAACAAACAAAACATATATAAAGCTAAATTGATAATCAATTTACCTTTATACAAATCGATTGTGAATAAGAAACTTGTGTAGCTGAAGAGGTTTGAAACTGAGGTATGGCTGTTTGGATACTTTCTAATTTGTGCTTGACTCAGTGAAAATTATAACAAATTGGGAGCGAAACCAAACTAAAAATGGCGCTTTAGAGTGGAGGTAGGACGCGTAGCAGTACATGATTCAACCAGTAAAAAAGTCTCTTCTCGGAGTGAGACATGGGCAGATCGTCACGTGCCGGAGAGGGAAGGAAGGAGTGAAGCGTGGGGTCCGTGACCAGTTGAATAGTTTGATATTTTAATTGAAAAATTGTGGTGCTCCTTGATTGGCTGTTTCCGTTTTGATATTTTAATAATTCATTTATAAGATTTTTCTTTTCTTTTTTGGAAAATTTTTTATTTGCTAATTTTAATCACAACTCTCCAATTGTTAAATGGTGAATTATACTAAATTAATTTTCATATTGGTAATTCTTTTTTTTTTTTCAAAATTATCGTATAGGCGTGAAGATTTTTTATTTTATAAATTTACATATTAAAAAATAGAATAATCTATGAAATTTCATTGAAAACATTGTCATATATAATTTAAATTTATTTTTTCCCTCTCTTTAAAAGTTTATAAAGTGGAGATAGTTTCTTATTCTTGTCTCCATTTTTAATAATATGATAACATTTTTCATGAATTTAATAAAAAATATTACTTTTTTATAATTACATAACTCATAATGCTAATTTTTGTTTATTATCAATATTATTTTGTCTTTTTAACTTGGTAAAATTGTATCAATAGTGTTCAAACTTTTAATTTTTGTTATTTTGTATGAATAAACTTTTTTTTTTATTTAATTAAGTGTTCAAACTTATTAATTTTTATATAATAACGTGTCTCTAGCAGGTTTTACAGTTTAAAATAATTATATACCTCAAATAAATTATAAAAAAGAAATGAAGTATTCAAAAAATTGCAATAAAACATAAAAAAAAAAAAAAGAAAATAGAAAAATGGGAAAAAATAAATTAAGTGACAATATAAATAATGATATTTAAGTTATTTTGAGTAATATAATATCTTTAACTTATAAAATTGATCATAGATTTTAAAATATTAAAAAATTATCAATCCAAACACTTAATTGAATAAAAAATAAATTTAAAAATTAAAATAACAAAAATTTAAAAGTTTAGACGTTATTTATATTTTTTTTTCCTTTTAATTATTTGGAGATTATTTATTACAGAAATAAAACTCAAAATTGTAAGTTATTAAGTTTGAATTTTGAGTTAATCAATATTTTATCGGTTGATAATTTATATTTAAATAATTATTAAAGATCAAAATTGCCATATAATCTGAAGTGACAAAGAGATGATGGGTATGATTTGGATTTGTTTTTATCCTTTTAACTAAAATCTATAACATAATGATATTATTTTGAGAAAAATCTACTTGCAAATTGTCTCTTTAGTCTTAAGTGGCATTGAAGTAAATTCACACTATAAATTATTTTAGATGCACTCTATCTGGTCTCATTGATAGATCCAAGAAATTATAGATTAAATCAGAACTCCATGCATTTGATATAAAATAATATCTAACTCTTTTATGGAGGCAAATATAATATTGTATGATCTATCTTCTATAAGAGAAAAGGTCCACAATAATGTTGAAGAGAACTCCCATATATATTTAATCAATTGCTAGTGGAACAATATTTCTAAATAAAATTAAATTTGTGGAAAAAAAAAGCATCAAATTAGATTATTAAAAAATAAATAAACACGTGCACATGCAATCACCCTCGTCAAATTACTATATATATGTTAGTTTTTTTTAGTTTTCTTAATATAAATGAATGCATTTGACCCATAATATTCTCAAATTCACCGTTTCATAATACATTTGATCAACTTTATATGAGAGCATTTGCTTTTATTTTTATAAGGTTGATTATTTGACTTAACACCAAATGATATATTACTATTAAATATATATATATAGTATTAAAATTAGAGAAAAATAATAATTTATTATACAATTTTGATAGAAAATTACGTCCATCTCAAACCCATATTTATCTAAAGTAATATTAATATTTTAAGAATATTAATTAAAATTTAGAATTCTTGCACCAAGAGATGGCTATCTAGATGGCAGAGGGATTGACCAGCAACATTTCTGCTGTGTTTAATTTTTCTTAGCATCAATTTAGAAAAAAAAATTGAATTGAAATTAAAATTTTTTAATTTTAATTTTAATTTTTTAGAATTAAAATTATATTAAAATTCTAATTTTATTATTTATTTCTCATAAAAAATTAAAATTAAAATTAAAATTAAATAAAAATTAGAGACAGTAGTGATGAATCATCACTATAGACTGTGGGCATGGAGTGGTGGTTAGGAATGATAATTTTAGTCTGATCCGGTTCGATCCAAATGAAACGGGTAATACCCGATCCGTTTAGTAAATAGGGCGGGATAAATTATTTATTTTATACTCATGATGGATTCAGATAATGGTAATACTCGATCCAATTATATATATTTTTATTTTTTTAATATTTATTTATATATAATTTATATATTTTTTAATTTATAGTTATTTTTTATGTGAAATATAAATTATATTATATAGATATTTGGAAAAAAGAAAACATATATATATATATATAAACGGGTACATCCGATCCGAAGCGGGTAGGTGTTTTTATTGTTAAACGGGTTGTGTTTGAGTTTTACAAAATTCGCTCCAAATCCAACTTGTTATTATCTCTAATAATGGTGGCGGCGTGACGATGGTGATAGGAGTGGTGATGAATCGCCACCGATGGTGATAACAATAATGGGGTGATTGTAGACTGTTAGCGGTGACAGTGGTAGAGACGATGGGGTTGGTAGCAAATTATCAAAAGTGGTAGACCATCATCGCCAACAGTGGTGATGATAGTAATAACAAACTGTTGTCGTCAAAGGTGGTGATAAGGTTGATGGTGGCAATAAGGGAAGGGATGATACTGATAGTTGTGAAATTATAATTTTTACGAATTAATAATGAAATTGTATAATTATTTTTATAATTATATTGTAATTCAACAAAATTATGGGTATAATTTTAATTTTAATTATAAATGCATTATCAAATGTTGAAATTAAAAAGATTTTTAATTTTTAATTCAAATTTCAATTTTAAACTCTCTAAACAGAATCAAAAGGCTTTTGTCCTTGTCTCGTAACAAAACAAAATATATTATGTTATCATATTAGCAATTTAACGGGCAATATATATTTGGTAATTTAAGAGATTGGCAATTCAAATCTTAATAATTTTTTTTATTTTAATTATTTTGATAGATATAAAAAAAAAAAAAAAGCAAAATGAATAATATTTATTGAAGTAGGATATTGTTTTTTAACAATAAAAAAAAAATGTCTATCATTAATGATATTATATGCAATTTAGACGTGATATTTTAAACTTAAAACATGTAGTTTATCATAAAATTTCACATATTTTATAATAATAATAGATGAATTTTTATTAATTTCTTTAAAATTTGAATCCAAGTACGCGTAAGGAAAACGAAAAGTGTCCATGACCATGAAAATTGTAAATCTAAACCTTTTGAACAAACAAGATTGGAAAGGAAACAAATGAAATAAAAGTTTACTTGATGACAAGTTAGCCACCTCAACACATGGAAATCGAATTAAAGTTAACAATAAGGGGCATTGCCTCGACACTTGCCCCACCACGCAAGCAATTCTTTACTCCTTTTCGGCCTTGCCCATTTTGGTATGCCTACTTTTTCTTCTACTTTGTCACGGGGAATAAAAAAAACTTCTACTTAAAAAAAAAAATAATAATAATAATCTATGGACGTTTAGAGCCGTTAGATCCATGCAAGATATCAGGATTAATTCACAAATTTTGAAGGGTAAATAAAATACATACAAGTTTCTTTGTAAATGTGATATTGTTCTTTCATTTTCTCAGGTGTTTTGAGAAAAAGTCTCAATAAATTCATTAGAAGGCCAAAGGAAATTCAGATTGTCAAAATTTAAATTTTTTAGGGGTGTATTGAATAAAGAGAATTAATAATTTTTTTAAATTTTTTAAGTAAATGATTTTTATAAAATTTTATAAATTTTTATTGACTTTTGCAGAATTCATAATTTTATAAATGGCTTTTATTTTATAAATTAAATAAAATTTTATATATTTTGATTGATTTATAATAGTTATTTTGATATTTACAAAAAATAAAAATTTCTTATTTGGATTCATATTAATAATATATTGTTACTTTAAATAATAATTTAAAAAAAAAATATTATCAATGTAAAATTAATTAATCTTACATACAAAAATAAAATAAAAAATCTTAAGTTTTCATATTAAATATCATATTAATTAACTAATATTTATTTTTCATATTTTTAAATATTGAAAATATATTTAATTTTCAAAAATTTATAAAAAAAAAAGTATAGAGATAGTTTCAACTTTCTCCATATATACTTTAATTTTATATATATACTAGTTTGTAAAAATGTATTTTGCACAATTTATTATTAAAAATATATTTTTAATAATTTTCATGCCTTATAAAGAGGTAAAAATATATAAATATTATTCTAAATAAAAAAAATGTATTAATATAAAGTTATTATATATTTTATTATTATTATTATTTAATTTCGCCTTTAATATTTTTATTTTTAACTTTACATATTAATATAAAAATTTAAATTATCAATTATAATATATTCAATGAAAGAAATAAAGAATTATGAAGATTATAATTAAAATAATTATATTATAATATATTAAAAGTATTATATTATCTTACTTTTCTATATATTTTAACTTTATTTTTTATTTTTCATCTAATTTGTTCAAATAAGATTATTAAATAAAAAATTAACAAAAATCCTAAATTCTCATATTAAATATTTTATTAATGACCAAATATTTATTTTTAAATACTTAAAATTATATTAAAAAATTCAAAAAATTATAATAAAAAATAAATTAAATAGTAAGCATAGAGAGAGTTTCAATTTTTTTTTTATTTTTTATATTTCAACTTTAATATATAATAATTAGTAAAAATCATATTTCATGCAGTTTATTATTAAAAATAATTTTTAACTATATTTTATACTTAAACTATATATATATAAATATTGTTTAAACAAAAGTGTATATATATATATATATATATATAT
>CANXYC012426403.1:0-74108 GCA_948193065.1 Aleurites moluccanus | reverse complement strand
TACTCTTTAAGAATCCTTGACATTAGCCATATTCCTTGAATAGATATATGAATGAGCACAATCACCCTTATTTCTCCATAAAATGTGGGATACGCCTTATTACTCCTAAAACTCATTCATTTGAATTAGAGTTGCCAATAGCAAGGAGTTGGAAAGCATACCTAATCATGACAGCCAACAAGAAAATGATCGGCTCCTCCAGTTCTGTTCCAGAAACTATACTTTTGAGCAACCAAATCCACATAGTTCTTCAAATATCCTTCAAGGTCCTTTTGACTCCAAAAATTTTGTCCAAATAGCAGAGTCCTTGCCATTTGAGAACTAAATGGCAAGTAGAACAAGTGAGCTTTTCTAGGGTCCCTCACTACAAACTTTTTGTTTCCGTTAACAGTTTCATAAACCATCTTTCTGATGCATATATCCCCTCATCTTAGACTGATGAAATATGGGCTTTTCACCTTCCTTATATATATAAACTCTCAGCATCCATTCCATCAGCTCATAACTTCTGCAACAGACATACAAAAGCTTTAGCTCAGTAATCATAATAGGCAATTCTTATGAGAAGGAAGCCAAAGCTCAATTGTTCAAGCGGATACAGATGGGATCTTTGGTCCCTCAAAAGTTATCAAATAAGTGAAACAATTAGCCACATGAAGTGCAACTAGCAACTGTTAGCATATGACTGCAATTCATGAAACAAAATAGCAAAGTATTCCTGGCTTCCAATGTTAGATGTAATTCTGTGGAATTTGGAGAGAACCAAATGTTTCTGCACATCCTTTAACTCATTAATAGTCATCACACATTCCTTGAATATTTGATCATAGGCTTTAATGTTAATCAAATTAGAAAGACTAAAAGTTCATAAAATTTGACTGAAGGTCAGAGCAGAAAATTAAATCTGAAAAAGTAAACAGAATTATAAATAGTCAAAGACGTTTACCTTTTAAAAATGGAAACATTTTGAAAAGCAGAAGCATGAAGTCCAGTAGGAATCCTTACAAGAAAGCATTCTTAAACTTTAGTTTAGCAGATGGAAGTTCATCACGTATAGAAGACCACTTTGGCCTCAATAACCAATGGAAGAAATATGTGAAAGTTCCATCAAATATAAACCATTTGGTACTTTTCATAATCATAAAAGGGTCAATTCTTACCACATAATGAGATGAAGCAATAGTGAATTCATCTGGGATATCAATGTTGGCTGTGTCTCCCACCTCTTCAACGTGGAAATACAATCCCTCGGAGAATTCTAGTACAAGGTGATTGAAACAGTATTTTTGGGTTGTATTTCTGCAAATCTTGTTACTTTGTCTGCTGAAGTAACATTGACAGGGAAGAATGAATTAGAAGTTCTTGATTCTACATCAATGTTTTCCCCATTCTTTTTTGAAACTCCTGGTAATACAACTGGCACAAAAGCAGATTTATTTTGAACTCCTCCAAATATTAAACCAGCTGCTGCTTCTGTTTCATCTATTTTTTTCAGGATGCTCCACGCTCCCACGTTCAATTTCTATGGTTTGTGCTTGAGTAGAACTGTCACCTGTACCCGCATCATATCCCATTATGAAACTCTTGCTAAGCACTAAACCCATCTTCAGTGTAAGTTCATTGTGTTCTTCAATTTTATCTAGTGGCAAATCATCATCTATATTTACGTCTTCTGCATCATTCTCATCTCCAACTTCATCGCCCAAATCAGACGAATGACTATCATTTGCTATAATGTTAGACAAATAGATAGATCTCGGTCTTACATTATTAGAAAAGGATCCATTACGGATTAGCATAACTACAGAACTTTCATTAGACAAGATAGGGACCATCTTTTACCAAAGGGAAGTGCAAAAGACTGAAAAGCAGCAGCAATAATAATTGCCATGCTAATGACCATCAGCAACCTCCGAATTTCAACGAGACATAACCTCTGGAATAGGGTAGTGATATCCATGTCATGAAATTGCGGTCATCAATCATTCATGGCAAAAATAAGCTAGCTGAGGCACCATACCTTTATGACCCCTCTGACCCAAGAATATTACTGAAAATTATACATAAAAAAAATTGAAAGAAAATGCACAAGACAAGTGTGAATATGAAGTGCTTCAATTATCTACTAATTTCATTTCCCCTTTACATGTAGATC
Organism: Aleurites moluccanus; assembly: GCA_948193065.1. Taxonomy (NCBI): domain Eukaryota; kingdom Viridiplantae; phylum Streptophyta; class Magnoliopsida; order Malpighiales; family Euphorbiaceae; genus Aleurites; species Aleurites moluccanus. The sequence goes on along the minus strand of CANXYC012426403.1, from coordinate 71,953 downwards.
CCAAAATATGAATTCTTGAAAAACTTCGAAGTCAACTAACAGTATTTACAAAACCACAAAATATGAATTCTTGGAAAAAGAAAAAAAAAAAAGAGCAGTGTTAAGTACCTTTGATAGGTTCCCATTAAAGCTCCGAGAAAAATTCCAAGCTTTTTGACTGCTGTTGATTACTGGTTCAGCTTATTTCACTCCACCGAGTCATCTAGTACTCTCCCTGTGCCTGTTGTTTCTGTTTTTTTTTTTTTTTTCTAAATGAGGCTCGAGTTTTCACGGGTTAATTTCACCGGTTGCCTTTTAATTTATGACTAATATATATTATGAATATTTAATTTAATTGAATTAATTATAATTTCTTTAATTTATTAAATTTTCTCTCCCCTTATAAAAATATACTAATTTTCTCACAAATACCATAATATATTATTATATTCTTCCATCTAATTTTATCATTAATCAATTCTATAAAAATAATAAAAATACAAAAATGACCTTATCATTTATTTTTAATTAATTATATTCTATTTTTACTTTAATTTTTTTTAAGATTAAAAAATTTATTCTCATATTTTTTATAAATTTCAAAATAAAAAATAAATAAAAATATTTTTAATTTTTAATTTGTTATTTTTTATTTTAAAAAATAATTTAAGAAGAAATTAAATTATTAATTAAACTATTTCTTCTTAAATTTTTTAATATAAATAAAAATTTATTTTTATATTTTTGATAAATTTAAAAATAAAAAGTAAAAAATATTTTTATTTTTTATTTATTATTTTTTAAAAAATAAAATTAAAAAATTAAAAAAATATTTTTAATTTTTAACTTGTTATTTTTTATTTTAAAAAATAATTTAAGAAGAAATTAAATTATTAATTAAACTATTTCTTCTTAAATTTTTTAATACAAATAAAAATTTATTTTTATATTTTTGATAAATTTAAAAATAAAAAGTAAAAAATATTTTTATTTTTATCTGTTATTTTTTAAAAAATAAAATAAAAATATTTTTTAGATATTTTTAAAAAATATTTTTATTTTCAAATTTTTCAAAAATATAAAAATATATTTTTTAATCAAAAAAAAATTAAAGGAAAAATAAAATGTCATTAATTAAAATTAAATAGTAAGAACATTTCTATCTTTTTATTATTTTTTTAAGGTTGACTAATAATTGACTAACAATAAAATTAAACAGAATGATTTAATAATATATTATGATATTCGTTAGGGGATAGTTAATATATTTTTAAAAGATTAAAAAAAATTTAATATATCTAATCATTATATAAGGGATAAATTACAATTAATCTAATTTAATTTTATAATAGTAATATCACTGAATTTTTATGAGTTATAACAATAATATTTTTCCATTATATTTTCGTCTCCCTAATGAAAAACACACGTGACGCTCCAACTATACATTTTAAATTTAAAAAAAATTATATAAGCCTTTCACTTCTGGTTTATTCTCTCTCCTCGTGTGGGTAAAGTCTCTCCCTCTCAAAACCATTTTCTCCTTCTATTGTCTCTCTCCAATTGAATCAACACACAATATCTCCCTTCTAATTTACTAATCTTCTCATTTCAATTATGGCTTTGCTTCAACTCATTTCTACTCACAAACCCTTATTAAAAATGCTATGCCTTATTATTCAAAGGACGAGCGTTTCCGTATCATAAATCTCATCCACATAAAAACTTGTCTGTTTGTGGAGGTGAAGTGGCTGGAGGATTGGCTGTTTATGGATGAGGATGTGGAAGCATTAGCAACATAAGTGGAGACTTATATGAAAGATGTGATTCGATTATCGAATCGATTGAATGAAAAGTAGGAAAAGGAAGCCCAAAATTTGCAGAGGAATCTGCTGGAATTAGAGGATACGATGGCGAGGTTGAAGAGAGAGAGAGAGAGAGAGAGAGAGAGAGAAGGAGACTTTGAGAGGTTTAATCTGGTGGCAGAAATGGATACTTTGTTGGGTTGAGTTGTGGTGGAGAGAATGCAAAGCCATAACCACAAAATGATAAAAATTTAAAGAAAATCCACCTGTAAAAATTAGTCATTTTCCCAAATTTAAAGAAAATTATCAAAGAATAACAAAAATCAGTATTTTTGTTGTGTTTAATCTAGTAGCATAAATGGCTATTTTTGGGTTTAATCATGGCACACCAAGAAAGTAGGAGGCTCTGCTGGAATTGGAAGATACAACGGCGAGGTTAAAGAGAGAGAATGAGACTTTGATGAACACTCTTAATTACTTGAGGAGAGAGAAGTGGTTGGAGTGGTTTTCCTATGTTTCTGTATCACAAATCATAATTATTTTCAGAGAAAGTATATTTGAAGCTACTGTTTAGGGTACAAAATTGGTGTTAATGAGATTATATCTATTATTATTTTGTTCAAAGTGGCTATAATTCTTGCAAAATAAGATGGGTTCATTGGCTAAAATATTATTGTTGGATCTTACATGTTTCTTTACTTTTACTACAAACAAAAATGGAACAAAAAAAAATATTATTTTTTCAAAATTTGGTAAATTTTGGTGCTTAAAATAGGAGAAAATTTTACGAGTATCTAAAAGATTTGGTGAGTTTGAAGTTGACATGTAGAGATTGATGAGAGGAACCAAGAAAGTGTACTTATGGTACTAGTCAAATGATCCAGATTCATTGGAATATCTGTTGTCCTAGTACCAGGGTTCACTGTATGTCTGCGTCGACACAATTTTCTCTTCTCAGTTATTTTCTAATTTTATTTTGCATATCATAATTCCGTTGTTGAAGGGTATTATAGTCATTTAATTACGTTGAATAAGAAAATCAATGGCTAAATGTTGATGATAATAAGAGAGAGAGAGAGGGAAGAGATAGAAAGAGACAGGAAAAGAGAGAGAATGGAAAAAGACAGAGTGGTTTGTGAGAATTAAATAGGAAAACAAGGTGATGGCTGACATGATATTAATTTAAAGAAAATACTTATTTATATTTTTGTGTATAAATTTTTATTATATATTTAATTAATTAGTGATTAAATATTTTATTAGTAAAATTTTTATTTTTTTTATTTAGTGAAAAAATAATAATATTTACATTTATTATATATATTTTTATTTTATTAGATAAATATATATATTTGATGTATAAATTTTTATTATATATCAAATTAATTAGTGGTTAAATATTTTTATTTTTATTAATAAATAAAATGAGTGATGTGGCGGTTATATATATTTTTTATTAGAAAAATAAATAAAAATGTAATAAAATAATATTATTATTACAACTCATAAAATTTTTTTATATTTTTATTACAAAATTAAGTTGAGAGAGTATAATATATATTAATTGAGGGAGGATGGGTGAAATTAACCTATTCATTAGGTGTAAACTAATAAACTGCTCCGCTCTGAGAACGGCGTCGTTTCATCTTCCCATATCCTTTTGACTCTACTAGGGTTCTTGCTTCTTCCACTCAATCCATATACTCATTTCTGTTATGGCGCTAAAATTATTTCCAATCCCATTCCCAATCTTTGCACCGCCACTGAACCCGAATCCGAATCAAAACCCGTCCCAGCGCCCTCCTACCGAGGTTCGCTTCTCGCGGTGGAACAATGCCAACGCTAGAGAATTCAACGAACGCCAACGCGCACAGAAAGAAATTGAAGATGAAATCCGCCGTCACCGCCGCTTCGATTCCGCCACCAATATCGTTCATAATTACGATTCTGCTAAAAATAGGCCCAGCACCGAGACTTTCAAATCTATAGGTACGCCTTCCTCTCCATCATCTCCCTCAATCCCGGGAAAAAAATCCAAATATTCCAAGCCCGAAACCCGAAACTCCCACCCGGTCTTTCGACGAGTCTCAAGAATTACGAAAATACCCCTGCCGAAGAGTGACGAAAGACCACCAATTGACAGAAATGCAAACATCAAACTTAGCGAAGACGGCCTCTCTTATGTCGTCCATGGCGCGCCATTTGAGTTTAAGTACAGCTACACAGAGACTCCTAAGGTAAAGCCTGTTAAATTGCGGGAGCCGCCGTTCTCTCCGTTTGGGCCCACCACGATGGGCCGGCCGTGGACCGGACGGGCACCGTTGCCGCCGAGTAAGAAGAAATTGAAGGAATTTGACTCGTTTAAGTTGCCCCCACCGAATAAGAAAGGCGTGAAGCCAGTTCAGTCGCCGGGACCGTTTCTGCCAGGATCAGGTCCGAGGTATGTGTATACGAGAGAGGAGATACAGGGAGAGCCACTGACACGGCAGGAAATTAGGGATTTGATCGATGGGTGCTTAAAGACCAAGCGCCAGTTGAATATGGGTATGATTAAGTGCCCCTTCTTTCGATTTTTGTTTGATTGCAAATTCAATAGGATATGTTTAATAATGATTGAACTCCGCTATGGAGTGATATAATGTTGGTTTGTTTTGCTAGCTGAAGACTGGATAAGGTTGTTTGGTATCTTAACGTTTTGTTTTTGATATTAGAGGTTGGCAGGAAAAGACTCTGGATTTTGAGTTTGAATTCATTTAGCTAAAGTTTTGTTCTGCAGGTAGGGATGGTCTCACACACAACATGTTGGATAACATACATGCTCATTGGAAGCGACGGAGAGTGTGCAAGATCAAATGCAAAGGAGTATGTACAGTTGATATGGACAATGTTTGCCAGCAATTAGAGGTGTGTTTTTCCCACTAACACTGAACTCGGTCTTCAGATGCTGATGCATATGTGCTTCATATGTTAATGTTTATTTAGCAGTTCTGGATTAGAAAAAAACTTCTCTCTGAACTATTATCAAATTTTAGGGCCACTAGATGCTATTCTATTACTGGCCCTATGATTATTTCATGCAACTTATGCCTTGCTTTGCATAACCGATATATGCATTATTGTTTGCGTTGTGCTTTGTGTTCATGGTTGTCAGGAAAAAACTGGAGGAAAGGTTATTTACAGGAAGGCAGGGGTAGTGTACCTTTTTCGAGGCAGAAATTACAACTATAGGACTCGTCCCCGTTTTCCTCTTATGCTTTGGAAACCTGTTACACCCATGTATCCACGATTGGTTCAGCGGGCTCCAGATGGTCTAACACTGGAAGAAGCATCTGAAATGCGCAAGAAGGGACGGAAATTGATACCGATATGCAAACTAGGTAGATTGCATGTTGCTATTCTCATAAGTTGACATGAACAAACAAGAACAAAAAATATTTGACCCATACTGTCTGTGAGAAAAGTGATTTGTGTTCTGTGCATTTTGCAGCAAAAAATGGTGTGTACTGTAATCTCGTAAAAGATGTCAGAGAGGCATTTGAAGAATGTGAATTGGTCAGAATAGACTGTCAAGGGGTGAATGGAAGTGACTACCGGAAAATTGGTGCCAAACTCAAGGTCTGTAATTTAGTTGGTTATTATTGCTCTCATTTCATCGTTTTATTGTTACAAATTAATATAAAAGATCACCCCATTTTTTTAAATTGCAGGAACTCGTACCATGTGTGCTGATCTCATTTGAACATGAGCACATACTTATGTGGAGGGGAAGGGATTGGAAGTACTCCTACACAAAACCAGTAAATGATTGCGAAGAAGCCAAGGGGTCCGATGTTACTAGTGATACTTCTATTGCACCCCTCATGGAATGCCAAACAGTTGAAATGGTCTCAGTTAAAGAAGTTCTCAGTGCTCCAAATATGAGCACAGCTCCTGTTTTCTGTGAAGAGCAAGCAGAGGATCCATCTGCCGTACTTATAGATGGACCAGCAGCAATGGATACTAGTTCAACCACAACAGAAATGAATGAAAGTAATCTCACATCAGATGATGCAATCTGTTCTGCTGTTAATGCATCTGAAACTATAAGCGATACATTTTGTAGTGAAACAGCATTGAATAATTTGAGCTGTGCTAAAGAAATGCCAGTAGCTACATCAATGGAATCTGACACCATGTTAGTAAGTGTTGGCAGCACAGAGAAGCTCCAAGATGCTTTAGAGGGCTCACGTGATCTTGCTGAACAAGCAAAGTTGAGTGTGCCTTATGTAGATGGAGTTCTACAATTGCGGAAACAAGCTGTTGAGAGTGGGAGTGCGGTTGTCTTAGAGGATGCATCTTTGGATGCTGATACTGTATATCAAAGAGCAGTTGCCTTGGCCCAGTCTGCTCCCCCTGGTCCTGTTTTTAGACATCAATCCAGGAAGGTATTGATTCAAAAGTGTGAGAAGCAAGAAAGTGAGAATTTAGAAGTTAAAGAAGTTGTATCTAGTTCCCAGACAGAAGAAAGCAAGAAGAAGAGTTCTAAAATTCAAAGAAATAAAAAATCCCGTGAACAGTATCTGGATACAACGCAGCAAGGGAGCCTAAGAGTAGATGAACTTGCTAAACTACTATTATAATACTTTCTGAATTTTTTCTTATAACCTTACATTGGGTTGCTTGGGAGCCCGATTATCATATTGGGTTTTATCAAAAATGGAATTTGTCAATTGAGATTTTCATAAGCTCCTTGTAACTATTTGAAAAAAAAAAATCCAATTTTGAGTAGTCAAATTACATTTTTTAATTAGATGTCAGACACCTTAATATTCTCATTTGCGCTAGTGTGAAAAACTTTTTTGGATCCTCACCCACATTATTTTGTATACAGAGTTATTGTTAATAAAATCAAATGCTTTGACGTGTCCGCTGGATTTTTGCTGGTTTTCATTCCGTGGCATCTTTAGTGTTAATTCTGATATCTAGTCTTTGGTATTCTGATATTTTGTTTGTTCATTATATTGACCAAATGAAAATCTTATGTTTCTTGAGCGGAAAAGTTTTCAATATCATTTATGGCATTGCACGGCCCAAAAATATACACAATATGCATTAACATACATGATAAAATAGTTCATTTAAATCCAGAGTAATGTGTTTTCCCCATTTCAGATGATTTTAGACGTGTGATATAGAATTCCATTGATCTCCCACTATTTTCCTCCAGAACCGGTGATTTTCCCATAGAAGATTATCTCCTCGATTGGCACTTGTTTGGTTTCAGGGGAAGAAGATAAAGTTGCTCCTGATAAAAATCGAGGCAGCAAACGGCAAGAAAAATCCATATTTAAGGTGACTGACACACATGAGGAAGCATTGTGCTACTAAAGCTGTGAAGATCATGTTAACACAGACCACCATACTCAGGCCAGCCGACCGCGTCTCCAAGGGGAAGATCTCGCTTGGAACTAGCCAACCGAGAGGACCCCAAGACCGTCTGTAAGCCAACACAAACAAACAAATGATAATCACAAGGAAGATGCCAGTTCCTTTTGGGTATCTCCAAACTCCAAGGCCAAAGTTATAGCAACAGCAACCTGCAAAATGAAATAATATCAGGCGAGAGAAGTTTCTACACACAGAGAGTGAGTTTATAAGAATCGTGTCTATAAGTGCAGTTACCATGACAGATTTGCATGGAAATTAGTGCACCAACAATTGCGGAATAGGTGATGACAGATGAATATAAAGCTGCATCATTACTGAAACCTGAGCTCTGAAATATAACTGGAGCATAAAAAAGAATGGAGTTCTTTCCAGTGAGCTGTTGTAATGCAGGAATTCCAATGCCCCAATTATCAACTGTGGCGATTCTTGCGTTTAAAAAGATTCTGGAATGGATGCTTTATGGCACTGGCTGCATTACTTGCATCAACAAGATCATCAAACTCTGCATCAACTTGTGTGATGCCTCTAACTTTCTCCAATATCTTTCTTCCTCCTTGTAATTTGCCTTGTTCTATAAGACTAAAGGTGTCTCGGGAAGGAAAAGACTCCAACAAACATTATAGTTGCAGGAAATGTAGCAAAGCCAAGAGACAACCTCCATCCCCATGGATGAATATTTTCAGTTCCATAATTTATAAAGTTTGCCACCAGAATCCCCAAAAAAGTTGTTAGTTGAAACAGTCGGTTAACAGCTCCTCGGATTTTTGCAGGAGCCATTTCTGAAAGATACAAGGGAACCGCCTGTATATCTATAACATTTTTGTCACGACATAGATTTTAGCTGTCAAGGTTTGAACTCCTGATTTACTGTACTATGACAGACAGACGGCCACTAAAGTTGCGAGTCTCAATGGCTACAAGATTTAGAATTTTAATGAGCTAGCTTAGTCTGTGCCTACCTGGTTAACAAATCCTATTCCTCCCCCAAGAAAACATCTCCCTATGATCAGCATTGCAATGTTTTTTGCAGCAGCATTGACTACTGCTCCTATTCCTTCCCCAAGAAAACATCTTCCTATGATCAGCATTGCAATGTTTTTTGCAGCAGCATTGACTACTGCTCTCATAAAGAATCTGATCGATCCGACAAGGATACTAGCTCTCCGGTCTCTAGCGCCGGTTACATGGGAGGCTCACACTGATTACATGGGAGGCTCCGAATGTGGCAAGAAGCGCAGCAAAGTGAAGAGAGGAAGCAAACAGCGTAAGGATTTGGTTATCATATTTACAGTAATCAGTCTCATGGAGATGTGCATGCTTCTTTTTATACACTGCTGGAAATAATTCTTTCAAGAAATCATCCATGGAAGTGACTCCACCTACAACAGATAAAAACGATGTACTATTTCATTCACACACATAAGATCAAAGATTAAAAAATAATACAAAATGAGCTTTGGCTCAATGGTACTAAAGTTGTATCCAAAAATAGTGAGATTACGAGTTTGAACCCCTGAATCAGAGCGTACTTAACTAAAGAAAAAGATATAAACACAAGTATTTAACTGATAAAAAACTAAAGAAATTATATACCTGAAACACCAAGATCATACCCATAAAGAGATCCTCCTGAAGCAGCAATAATGCAAGCGAAAATGAAATAACTAGCAATCTTATATTCATAAAGATGAGCCCTTTTAAGATTTCCTGCATCTGCAAATCCACCACCAGCCATTTGATTGCTTAAAGATTAAACTATATATAGTTTAATTATATATATGAAGTAGTACTCACTAGCAAATCAATATATGTTTATCCTGTGATGGCTTAATTTTCTAGCAATTAGATGTGGAAACTAATTACATTAAGTGTTGTTTAGCTATCAAATGTTGTTTGATCAGTTTGTATACTTTGTGATGACTAGTCAAAACCTTTCTGTATTAACCAATATTAGCACCAAATCTTAACAACCTAAGAGCGAGTCAATTGGTAAATAGAAAGATAATGGGAAATTTCTCTTGCCATATATTCTCTCTCACATGTCTGTACAAACAAGCTAGATTTTAAGCCATTTTAATTTGATATGGAGCTTGATATAATTAAAGAATAATTAATAATTAATTAGATTTTATCTTATTCACAAAACAAATAAATAAATAATTGTATGCTATCCACTTAAACAGATACCACAACACTACAAAGCTTTGCTTAGTACCCACACCACAAGCACACATCTAAAAGTTATACATTTAATTTGTTATTGTATAGTATATTGCATATATTACAAATAAATACAAATATCAATAGATTTTGACTCAATAATATTGAGATCAATGAAAATTTTGATAAGAATAAAGTTAATAAAAAAATAAATATAAATAATTATATTAAAATTTTCAATTATTTACAATATAATTTTTATTATAATTTCTATTTAAAAAATATCATTAGTTATATAATGAATAATAATTTAGTGTATTATGACAATTAAATCTTAATCTCAAGCTAGTGAGTTATTAAATTAATGACAAAAATATAAAAATATATATTTTTTTAAGTAGAGTAATATATTATTAATATTTACTATATTTATATTATATAAATAATAGTATTTATACAGTAAAACCTCTATAACTTAAGAAACTCATAAATTTTATTAATTAAAAAAGATATTAATTAATCGATAAATTAACAATTTATTAATTTAAAAAATATTTACAAATCAATAAATATATATATAATCAACTAAAAATTCTTTGTGTTTTAGCAATTTTATAATTAATTTAATATGAATTAAAAGAATTAAAAAAAATATGATTATTTAAATATAAATTAATTGAAATTGATAAAACAATTGTGTAATTAATTAAATATGAACTAATTGAAATGGAATGAAAAACATACGATTAATTAAATATGAATTAAATAAATTGAACAAAAAATATTTGATAAATTAAATATAAATTAAATAAAATCAGAATATAATTATTTAAATTTTAAATAATTTTTTAGTGTCATATTTTAATAAAATACATATTATAATTTATTATATATATAATATTAATAAATTATTAATTTATAATATAAGTGAGACTATATAATTATATAATAATTTTCAAAAAAATATTATTATATTAATTTATTAAAATTATTAATTTAATTAATCAGCTCAAGTGAAGATAGCAGAAAATTATTATATAATAAATATTATTAATTTATAAAAGTTTTACTATATATTTAGTATTTGGGCTGATTGGGTCTCGGGCTTCATATCATTAAACCCATTTCTAGAATCAGACTAAATTTTTAGGCCTAAAACCCACGTAAAAGCTAAAATGTAAACACATGGACTATCCTGCACGTGTCAAAGGCAAATAAAAATTGGATATTGGACCGCACTACTATAATTATTGGATAATCATCTATATATAAAACTAAGAACCAATGATCAAACAACAAATTGGACCAATTTGACAAGTAATCATAGGTTGTTTTGAAACAAAAGGCACTAATTATTATTCCATTGAAATCAAATTTATTAAAGAAATTATTTTAATTAAAATAATTACTATATACTGATAATGTTCATTATTTTGTGATAATTATGGTAAGAAAAAGAAAAAAATGGGAAAAAAAATGGGTAAGAAGTAGAACTAAGTTCTCTTAAAAATAAGTAGAGATAAGTTAGAAAAGAAGGAAAATAAATAAAATAAAACAAAAATTTTGAACATAAATAAGCTATAACTAAATAAAAAAGAGCTGAATTATGGTGATATTTTTGATATTTTTATCTATTTTATGAATTATAGGATAATTAAATAAATTAAATTTAAATTTTAAAGAATTAAAGTGAATTGAGTTATGAAATTTATAAAATTGAAATTGAAATTTTTATAAGATTAATATAATAGATTTTTTAAATTGATAGTTGGATAATTTGATTAATTTGATTTTTTAATAGTAATAATATAGAGAATCTAATTTTTCCATATGCACCTAAATCGCATGCACATAAGAAATAGAGTAAAAAAATGCGGTTTTAAACATTTCTCGCACTACCTGAGGGCCCAAAACCATCTACTCTCTCTCTCTCTCTCTCTCGGTACAAACCTTTCTTGGCCTGAGCTTGGGTCCTCTTGATTCAGGTCTCTCTTTCTACTTGCTATTTCTCTTACTTGTATTAATCTCAATACAAAATTGGCGATGCTCTATATTTTCTTTTTTCTTTTATTAATTGAATCTTTGAGAAATTGGTGAAGATTTTCTTTCTTTATAGCTGGCTGTTGAGTGTTAATTTCTTGTTTTGAATTTTTTTTAGAACCTAATAGATGCTGCTTATAGACTTGAGTTTGATGGGTACTTCTAATTTCCATAGTTCTTGGTATTGCATGCATTATTTGATGGTGGGCAGATCTGCGTATTTCTTATTTAGTTGCTGAGAAGCAAATGAAAGGAAGATGACGGCGAATGAATTCTGGGTATTTTGTGCGTGTTTTATTTTCCCCTTTATTTGGATTCAATATTTAGCGGAGCTAAGCCATGTGGGTACGCTGTTTTTTTGGCACCTGAATATTGGGAATTTTAGGGCCTGAATCGTTAGTCTCTTTACTGCTCTTAGTCTTTTACTCTCACTCGGTGAAGAGAGAGGTTTCTTGATTCTGCGTTTTAGATCTAAGTTTGCTTGTGGTTGAGAGAGGTTGCTTTTAAGGTTAGTTTGTTTATTTCTTTTAATGGGCAGAGCTTTTGAACAATTGATTTAAGGTTCCATGTTATTTTCTTAGTTCTAACTTTATCAACGTGAAATATCTTTCAGATTATCTTGTTGCTATCAATAGTGAAATGGTTATTTCATTCATGTGTGGATTGGTTTGAATAAATTATTGCAGCTTCTAAGTTCTAAATGATGTTGACAACTTAAATGATAAAACTATGAATAGTGCTCTATAAAGTTTATGTTTCTTCACAAGTTCTACATTTTTATAATATTATAATGTTTACTTGTAATTATCTTAATTGAATTGTGTGGGCAGTTAGATAACTAATAGAGTGAATTTAATGGGGATCGCTGTTCAATTATTAAGGACCATGTCTTAGAATCAATAATTTCTATATTGCATCTCATTCCTTTTTATACATGCCAGTCTTGCCAAAAGTGATTTTGTGTTTTTCTTTCTCACTTTCTAAAGTAGGATAAACATTTGTGCTTGGTTACTTGGAGATGGTTACCTCTTTATGCTGTGTACCATGTGAGAGGTGGTCTATGCAAAAGAGGCGCTGAAAGAGATTCTACTTGGCCTGGTTGACATCTATTGAAGGCTGACATGGAGGATGAGAATGGCCTTGAGCTTAGCCTTGGTCTACGTTGTGGAGGATCATCTGCAAAATCCAAGGGTAAAAATGGCTGCTCGTCAGATGCTAAATTGGAAGAAGGTGATAGAGGCAACAAAAGGGTAGATGATTTCAAAAACTTCCTTCATGCTTGTTCACAGAAGCAGGATTCAAGTACTGGGTCTCAAATAAGTGATTCAGTGAAACCTCAGGAGAACTTCTATAATGACCTGTCCAAGGCCAATGCAGATGTGGATGCTTCTATAAACCTGAAAAATAGGGGGCTGTGGGGTTCGAGCAGCAATAGACCTGCTGAAATTGAAGAAAAAAAAAGGCCGGAGTCAGGTAACAAATGTAAAATGTTATTTGATGAGATGAATAATCCGAAGAGGCACGAGAGAGATGCTCATCATTCTGATGCACATGACAAGAAAGCATCACATATTTCCATAACAACAGAAGATGGTTCTACTGCTGAAAATGAAGATGTGGCAGAGTCTGAAGTAGAGGGTTCAACTTCAAAATTGGTCTCTCATCCTGATGATGGCACCAAGCGTTTTGTTGGAGTTGGTGGTCCTTCTCAAGTTCCAAAGGAGGTCCGTGGGTTTTCTGATTCTGATGTTATAGACTTGCAAGGGCAAAAGAGGCCTAATGGTTCATCAGAAACTGAAATTAAGCATGGAAACTTGAATTATGGAGTTCCATTCTCTGCCCAACCAGTAAACATCATGAATTCACCTTACTCATTTCCTATCAAAGAATCTAACTCCATCGGTGTGCCCAGCACTTCAGGCCATCCTCTGCCGGGAATGATGCCGGCGACGCCTACTTCAAATGGTGAGCAACGAACGGGGACCCAGTCTGTGAGTCCTGGAAATTTGCCAGTAATGTTTGGTTATTCACCTGTCCAGCTTCCAACATTGGATAAGGATAACTCGTGGGGCTTGGTCTCTCATCTTCAACAGTTCCACCCTTCTTATGCTGGCAGAGGTCCATCAAACTTGGATAAGCAAAATGATGGATTGAAGATTGCTCCAGGTATTCTTTTCACTAACTTATACCTTTCCTAGTTTCCTTGAAATTATTAAAACCTGGACATGGCAGAATGTCTGGTAGACATAAATCAGAGTCAATATATTCCTCTTTTTCTCTAGTGGATCACTCTTCTATTACTGTCTTTATCTCTTTGTAGAGAGTTTTGATTTATCCTGCAAATAATTAGAATGCTCTCTTATGTCTTTTTTTATGGATTCTATGTTACATGGCCTGGGAAGATAGATTCTATGCGATGTGTGGATAGATTATGGATTGATATATTAACTAGTCTAAGGAAGTCATCTTTTACACTAGACCAAGGCCTAAGATAGTGCAACAGAGAGGCTCTTTCATTTGTTCTGTTATCTTTTTTTAAATTTCACCAATGTTGTTCATTATTTATTTATTTTTATTTTTTTTGAACTGGCACTTGATTCTAATAGTTTTTTTTTTCCAAAATTATGCCCTGATACAGATTTCAGGCTATAATGTATTGCAAATTTTGGATGCTTTTGCTACATTGAATGCTAATACTCATTTTTTTAACTTTTTCCATTTGTCATTGTGATTTTAGTTCAGTGGCTTGTCTTAAAAAAATAAAATAAAATAAAATATTTTCTTGAACTTTGTTTTTTACTTGTTAGCAGGCATGCAAGTAATTTCACGAAATTCATCTGAAGCTGCACTCTATGATGGGAGGACATTAGAACGGGTTAAAGGTGATGGCAAACAGCACATTACAGAAGAAGGCTCCTCTTCTCAGACTGAAGACGAAGTAAAAGGAGGCAGCATGACCCTTAGGGTCAAAGATGCATCTGGACCATCAACAGCAGAAGGTTTCCCTTTAGATTTTTCTGCCATAAAGCCAGGTATTGCGGCAGACGTGAAATTTGGAGGTTGTGGTTCCTATCCAAATTTACCATGGGTTTCAACCACAGGTTCTGGCCCAAATGGCAGAACAATTTCCGGCGTAACCTATAGATACAGTGCAAATCAAATCAAAATCGTTTGTGCTTGCCATGGTTCCCACATGTCCCCACAGGAGTTTGTTAGGCACGCAAGTGAAGAGAATGTTAATCCAGACAATGGCAGTGGATTAGCTTCATTTCCAAGCACCAATCCTGCTGCCTCTGCTTAGAGCTAAAGATTGCAATCTTTTTCCACATGAGCAATAGATATGGTCAAGTAAAACCAGATTATGACCTGATATACCTTGTATAAGATCCCTAAGTTTTTGTTGTTCTGTTTGCTTAGTTATTTATTTGCCTTGATCCTCGATGTTGCTGCAATTAAATGTTGCATATGTATGTAATAATGTCACATTGATCTGTTGTTATATTATATGATAGTGAATATGATAATAAATGTTGGACATTGAAAAGATAATATATATCAAAAATAAATATTGCATAGATGAGTATTCTAAGATAAATGTGTGGTTATATTAAAATAGATAAAATACATAATAAAAGTAGAGACAAAGTAGAAGATAAAGTAGGAGAGATAAAAGTAAGAATCGCATTAATTAAAGATATGATTAAAATGATTATGTTATGAGAAGCAGATATTTAGTGAAGCGATTGAGATATGATAGAAAAAAAAAATAGATATTTAGTGACGCGATAATTAAGAAAATTGAGTGAGAAAAAAAAAAAGAAAATAATAAATTTAAAGGGGAAATTAATTTAAAAAAAGAAAAATACAGTATGATTTAAAATTATTATAAAATATAATTTAAAAATATTATAATTAACAGATAATATTATTTAAAATGAAAATAAAAAATTTATATAGTCGATTCTAATTAATTTTAAAATTAAAATTAAGTTGAATTGAATACTAATATCAAAGCAATTCAATCTAAAATTCCATAACCTCCACTTCTTCTTTTTATTTCTTTTGATGATGGGTATGGATGATTTCTGGTGCTTTATCATAGATGGATTTATTTATTTTAAGAATATGTACACGTCGCTATGACCTCAACATTTATGCATGTCCTATATGTATCAAGAATATTCGTAGACCTGAAAATTGGCTTATTTTGCTCATCTTATATAGAAATTTTAGCATCAATGCATAATCAAAATCCAATGTCAGTACTATCCTAACTACAAAATTTAGATAAAATAAATTAATCACTAGTGAGTACAGTGAAGCAAAACCACACCTCTATACAAATAGGTCATCAAATTACCATTATAATCCTATTCATTTAATTTCTAAGTCTCCAGTTTGTAATCTTAAGACCCCTCTTATTTTATTGATGTCAGTTAAATTTAATTTTATGCAGAGACTATTTATTTTAAATTATTTGATTTTAAGATAAAGTATTTTTTATTTATTTTTAAAGAATAAATAATTCACTTGATCATTTTAATTTAATTTTTTATATAATTTTAATTTATTCAAAATTATTTTTTTAAAATTTTTAAATTTATATAAAAAATTTTAATTTTCAGTGGATCAAAATTATTTTTCTAACTATGATCTTATCCACAAGCGTGTCAAAAGCAACTAGTTGTTAAAAATATAAAATAAATAAATATTATTGAATGAAGGCGCTGCAAATTGAGATGATTCGTGAATAATATAGACTCAGATCTTACGTTAACGCCATCGCCATGTCTGAAGTTATATATATATATGTATATATATGTAAAGGTAAGCAAATAGCAAGCATTTGCGTCAGCGATTTAGACAGCCTCAGAATATTAAATTAATGAAAATTGCAGCACAAATAAAACATATACAACCCAACAACCCACATAATTTTGATTAATTAAATTACAATGTGACGTAGTAAAAGGGTAACATCATGATTATTATTGTATAATTCTTAATTAATTAGTTTTGGTACCCCAATAAAACATGTACTTCTCAAAATTTTAAAATAATTACTCGACCATTAATTAATTATTGACCAATAATTTTAGCAAAAAAAATGCATGATCAAGTGTAAAAAAAATAAAATAAAATATTTATATCTTAATTAAATCATAATAATTTTACAAGATATGATTAATTATTAATTAATAAATAAAAATTTAAATTCTGTTTGATTTAACTGTTAATTGTGATTGATGACTGTTAATTGATAATTGATATCTAATAATTGATTATTATAAGTGATTTGATAAAATTATTGTTAATTATTAACTGTTAATATGTTTAATGATCATTAACGATAATATTAATATTTATTTTTTATTTAAATATTATTTTTAAAAGTTTAATTTAATTTTTTATTTAAGTATATATGAATTTTTTTTAAAAAAATTTTAAATTAAAATTTTATTAAATAACAGTTATTTAACTATTTAAAACGATTAATAACTATTCTTAATCAAATCAAATAAAATTATTAAAAATTAAAAAACTAACCGTTATATAATTTTTTTTTTTTTTTTTTCCAAACACCCATTTATTTATTGGTTCTTCTATTTAGAAAATCTTTGCTCGATAATTATCAGAACCAGGTGGCAACCATTTTCTTGATTTTAGTAGTAATAAGTCAGACCTCAACTGCTAGTCCTCTTGGTGCAAGGGACCTGTCCACTATCTCCCCACCGCTTGAATCAAATTTCCTTTCAATGGGTAATTTGTCAAGGACTAGACTTCACTAATGAATTAAATCTAATTTGCTTATTTTAATTACACAATACTATTATTGGTTTAGATAATTATATGATTTATTTATTTATTATATATTCACCATGAAGTTTCAATCAAAACTAATCTGGACTTGGATTGGTAGCCTAAAGCAAAATAAGGATATATACTGATAAACAAGTGAAAAGTTATATATCTTTAAGATTTATTATTAAATCTTAACTATGAAAATTGATACAGTTAGAAAATCCACACAGTGCCCATATTAGGAGTTGTTGATCTGGTACTGGTTTTGGATTGGATCAAACAAACACCATATTAGAAATTAGCTTAAATCTCTTGAATAAAAATAAATGTGTAGTTGTTCCTGTTCAAGTTTAAAATTACAATCACTATATATTTGCATGGATCTCTATAGTCTATTACATAATCTGAAATGTTAGGAACTCAAGCCATGTGAAATTGCCAAGGAAAATAAAAAAAAAAAAAAAAAAAACAGAGGAAGAGAGAGAAATATCAATCTTTTTATACATCCAATGTCTGTCTTTTATTATGAGTTTGTTGAGATCTTCTTTCTCTATTGGCAATCCACTCAACTGTTCTTCTAGCAATTGGCAACCAAAGCCGCCTTTGCCTTTCCTCCTTTTTATCGTTTCCACCTGCAAAAGACTCTTTAATTGCATTCTTGATTTTCAAATTTCTAAATCTTGAAAAAGCAGTGATTTCAGATACTGATCTTCTGCCCGTTGAATTCATAATACTTGAAGTGTTTTGATTTCTTGAAATCCCAATTGAAACTGAAGAAGAAGGATTACCCAGAAATGAATTTGATGGGTAATTATTAATTGTACTAACTTTGCTTTCGAACAATCTCTTCATCTCAATTTCTTCCTTGATCTTCATTATTTGGTTATTATCTTTTTCTTCTTCTTTCATGGCTCTTGAATTTGGGAATTGCTCATTATTTGAATCCAAAGAAGAAAATCTATTACTTGACATATCTTGAAGCAATTCTGAACTCAAGAACATCAAGTCAGAAGAACTAACACTACTCCATCTATTTTTGAGTACAACATCAGATACAACAATCTTGTGATTGAACTTATGCACGATTTCTTCATCTTCTTGTTCTTGAATTAATGCTTCTTCATCTTTGTTAACCTTTTCGACTTTTCGAAAACTACTTCCAATGCTAAATCTTGAAGACCCTTGACGATTTTCCTCTCTTTGAACAAATAATTCTATGTTTGAGTCATCTCTGATCTCCAATTGATTCCCCAAGAATCGCATGCTATTTGAATATGTGAATATTGTTGGGTCCTCAGCACTGACCTTGTGCCTGCAAAGAGGGCAGCTTGAATGTTTTTCAAGCCACTGATCAACACAATTAATGTGAAAAGCATGTTTACATTTAGGCAACAAACGAAGAACTTCAATTTCTTCGAATTTCGATAGACAGACTGCACATTCAAGTCCTTCTTTAGATCCTTTCAATGAAGAGAATCTGAAAAAAGGAAGTGAATCTATTACTGTCTTGTCAATTCCGGAGTATCTTGATCCTGATACAGGATTATTCTGAAAATCACCATGAACTGTAGCTCGCCTTTGACAGAACCTTATATAAATGAGAAGAATAAAAGTCAGTGAAAACATTATGCAAAGAATTCCTATAACAATAGCAAGACTTGGTTGAAAATTTGAGGAACCATCTTGCGAAGGTCCTGCATATCCAGCTGCATTAAATTGTGCTTTAACAGGGAAGAAAACAAAGAGGAGATTTAGAAAGAGCAAATATGATAAAAGAATCATTTGAAAGTTAAGGCCTAATTTTCAATATTGTACTGCAAGAATTCTGCAGAAAAATATGTTTCTTGAGATGTTTTTGGAAAACTTTTTTTAAGGTCAGTGAGGAAAGGAGGCAATCTGAGATGGGATTTGTTATGCCTGCCTTACTCTTTTGTTAATTTATTTGCTCTCTCCCAATAAGGTGTCTATCTGTTTTGGCAGTTCATTTTCTTCTCTATCCTGAGTCCTGAAACAAAACAATAGCTTATTAGAGCATTTTTTTTATTATTATTTAATTATAATAGGTTTAATGGACTTGAGTTGGTAACTTGTCCTTTTTACTGATATCACTACTAAAATTTGGTGGATGCAACTCAAATTCAAAATTTTTGAAAGGATAGATATCGTCAGAATTTAAATATTTTTTTTTCGTTCATGATAAATATTTAATCAAATTATGCTCAATGCAAAATAATATATTATATTTACAACAGATAGTTTAATTTATTTTTCATTTGATTCCCTAACACATTCAAAATAAAATTGAGAAGATATTGTATAAATTAAGGTCATTTTCAATATGGGGTGAAGAGATTATGCAAGTGTTGTGTTAGCTGCGCAAGAAAACCAAGAAAGTCAAACAGAGCTGAAAGCTACATTCATAAATTTCAAGATTTTTTATAATCTTTTTAATTTTTTTTATGTTAAGCAAATTAATTAACTAATAGGAGAAAATACTAGATTGCAGGAGTTTTAGGTAGATTTAAAGTACTCAAAACTCAGTTAATCAATTCAAACTCTGCTTTAACCAATTGATCTATTGTCAAAGCACCTAATATGAACTAAAAAAAAAAAACATTCATTTTTCTTTTTTCCTTTACAGTTTTAAAGTGATATAAAAAAATTAGTTTAAAATTCACTAAGAAAATTCACTAATAATAATACAACTAATGAGTTTTTACGACTCGAACAATGATAAGATTATAAGTTTAAATTTCAATCAAACTCGAATAAAAATAAAAATAATAAAAATAGATGTAAAATACATAAAAGTGAATCACTAAACTAACCTTAATAAAAATTAGAAGAAATATATTATAAAAAATCCTGCTAATAGTATGTATATGATGATTATGTAAAAATAAAATCTATGCCAATTAAAATCTAATTGCAAATATGAAAGTGAGGTATAAAGGCTTATTTATTTTACACATGGTGATGGTGACTAAATCCTAAGCCTTACTGCTTAAGCAAAAATGGTCAACCAAAACAAATGTTTGCTTAAAGTATGGCCCAAAATAGCCTGGCTAAAAATACCTTATATTAGTGAATTTTAATTTATTTTATTAATTTGGATTCAAAATTTATATGAATAATTTATTGTCTATTGTCTAAATGAAAATTAAATTATTTTTTTAAAAATAATATTTAAATAAAAATAAATATTTATATTTATATTCAATAATTATTAAACATATTAACAATTAATAACTAATAATAATTTTATCAAATATTTACATTAATTAACTATTAAATAATAGCCACTAATTATCAGCTATTAGTTAATTAGTTATTATGAACAGCTAAATTAAATGGAGTTTAAGTGAGTGTTTATAATTTTTTTTTTTATGTAATTATTAATTTTTGATTTCTAACTTATATCAAACTCATTTAATTAAGGAGATATTTGAATAAATAATTAATAATTATCAATTTAGAATAAAAATATTTTTCCAATTGATAAAAACTTTAATCGGTAATCACAACTTCTATCTGCTATTAAATTTTATAAATTTTAAAAAAAATAAATCGAGAATTGATATTTAATTAAATATTTAATAATTTTTTAATTACTAATATATATATATTTAACTATAATTAAATATTTAAATACTACAAATTAGGTAGTCAAATAACTTCTCCTAGAACTGTTTAAACTGAAAGCATGCTCCACTTAAATCACAAAACAGTTTACACGTAATTCGCAGCCGATAATACGAAATTTTGGCTCCTGTTTTTATGGGATTTGTTTGTTTTATTTAGCCACCAGAACCAAAGTAAAGCAACACAATTACTCTATTTCAATCACAATGATAATATTAACAATTATTAATTAATTAGTACACTAAGACATATTTTAATAATAACCACATAGAAAATTTATATAATATATCTAAAAATTTAATTTCTCACCGCATATTAAAAAAAATATGTAAAACATCATTGCAGAGCATTGACACTAAATAATTCGTAAATAGAAAATATTCTCATATATGAACACAAATATTGAATTTTAATCAATAAAAATACTAACAAATTTTAATACCAATTAAACCAACAATTGGTCTTTAAAATAGAGCTCTGTTGATAAAGCTTTTGATTTTTAAAGTAGTTCAGTCGATAATCCCAGAAGTTTTTTTATTTTTTATTATTGAAAGAAGCATAATTCATTTGGATTATATGAATTTTAAATGACTGAATAATGAAATTTATATTATATGTATATAAAATTATTAAAATTAATATAATATTAAATCTAAATATTTTAATTATTTCAAATAATTTAACCTTCAAAGTAATTAAAAATCATGATAATTTTATTTTCCCATTAGATTAAGCATCAATAACCTTTTAAAAAATTGGAGAATTGAATCAAGTTTATATCCTCAACAAATTAATTAATTAATCATATTTGGTTATTGGTAATCTTGATCTAAATTCAAGTCTCCCTATATTCTATAGTACTATGACATTAACCTTGATCTAATATTAGCATTATTTTTTTCCCTGCTATTTTATCCAGTTGACTAAAAAGGGATAACAGGAGCAATAATAAGGCAACAATTAAGTGTTTAAAAGAATTTTGCCTTAGCAAATGAGTATACGACTTGGCCTCTTTATAGTTTATACTTCTCAAATTTAGAGAAAACCAGAGTGCCAAGTTCTTCAATTACACAATAATCAATTCCTAAAAATCAAATTAATTAAAACTTATTTTATCATTTCAAGAATGATTTTCATTTTTTTTTTTCTAATATGAAATCTCTTAGATACGTACAAAAACAAAATTAGTAGACCGTACCGCTGGCCTTCCCAAGTAAATTTTTGTGATAGGTTTGGGCCTCATTTTTTTTTTTTAAAGGAAAACTCAAAATCATTAATAAAATAGAAGCAAAATCTTGGAGAAGAGAGCTTTCCAATTCAAGGGGAGGCTTATTCCAAATATAAGTGATGATCCTGATATATGATCGAGAGATTTTTAAAGAAATGTGATGGTCTTTTTTATTTAGGCCTAAACTTGAGAGTTTTTTAGATTTACAACAAGAAAAATCAGTATTAAAGTGTCAAACCTATATTTAGCAATATCTCATCAATATCTAAATTAGCGGTTTAATTTTTTCTAATTCTTAAGGAAGAATTAAAAGAATGTGTTTTTTAATGAAAAAACTTGCTTACATTAATTTGAGTTTTCTTTTATTATAACTCAACTAGACCAGCGGAAGGGAATAAATATACAAGCAATGATTTTCTAATGGCTAGAAGAGAGAGGGAAATTGATGGAACAAATCACATTTTTAATGTCAATTTTTTTTATATTATGTGTCTACTTGTATTATGTAGAGAAGTGATATTTTAATTTGACATGTCATCCACCTACTTATTATAACAAAATTCATATTTTTTTAGACTGAAGACCTCATTAAAGTTTTTTTAGAATGAAGACCTCATTAAAGTTTATCGGTTAAAGAAAAGCCCAACAAATTACTCGTATTTGATATCTAGAGGTTTTTTCTATGATTCAACCTCTAAAATTTACTCAAGGTGCTAACGATGGCTCAAACTCAGTATCTTTATAAAGAAGCTCGAACTCAAAGGAACTCGAGCTGCAAGGTGCTATACATGAACTTGGAGGATCTTACTCTTCCTCATCTTTCTTTTTAGTTTTGTTTTTTAATTTATTTTCTAGTATTCTATTTAGTTTTGTTAAAAGAACTGGTAACTATTTAGCTCATAGTTTAGCCAAAGTAGCATTGTCTTTAGAGACTGACCTTGTCATAGCTGGGAGTACCCGACTCTGCTATATATATAAATATATAGAAGAAAGTGAAAAAAGAAAAAGGTAAATGCAATAGTAACACAACAAAATGTCTATTGCAAAAAAGAGAAAAAAATCATGTTCATTCTTTCTCATCCATTGATGTTACCCACATAACAGTTCTCAAACAAGGAAATACAGGCCCGCACAACTATTGAACCATGAATGGAATGAAGAAAAATAAAAATAAAAGCTTACAGAGCCATTTGGCTAAGCGAATCAAATTACTATCTGCAGCCATAGCAAGAATATGGTGTAGGCTAGAATTTCATTTCTAGAGCAAAAGAAACCCTCGCTCATTTACGTATATACGTATTTACAGGAGTTGAAAGATTCACTGAAAAGAGGATTTTAAAAAATCTATTTAACTGAGCTCTCTGTCGAATTGGTTAGTGCAACTACCATACAAGATATAATCCGCCAGTTCCACCGTGTACTTATAACAAAAGAACAAATAGGATTCAGCCTTCAGAGCAATTCAGACCTAAGGCTCGCTATTTGCTTGGATCACTGATTTTGAGCGTCCTAGCCTCTAACTGTGTTCAAATACACCTGCCAAAACTTATCATTCTTCTCTACCAGTCATCGAGCCAATCAGGAACATTGAGCTCATCTATGTCTCGAGATGGGGAAGCTAGAGGAACAGCGCAATCCTCAGGATGGCTTTCCAGATGCTGGGTAACACGATAGGTTATATCATGAGGAACAGGAAAGGTTCTATCTCTGATTCCTTTCCAGTCAATGCCATCGAACCATGGATGACTTTTGACAGAATCAGGGCCTAGACTTCCAAGTCTTTTATCTTCATCAACTTCAAGTAACTGGATAAGGTTATACACAAGTAAAGATGTTCTATTATTACATTTTTTATTTTTATTTTTTTTATATGAGAGAAAGATGGTTTTAAGCAAGGGAAAAAAATTGTACAACCAAACCTTTGAGATGAGATCAGCGGCTTGAGGGCTGACAGTAGGTGGAAGAGTGATTCGTCCTTTCACAACCTTTGCATAATTATCAAGTTCACTTTCTCTCCACAACCCAAATGGCATTTCGCCTTGCAACATGAAATAGATTAAGACTCCCAACGCCCACCTGCGAATTTACCAACAGAACTTGGTCAGCTGGATGCAGAAATTTCAACTATGCATAGAAGGAGAAAGGAAACAAAACTGCCAAAACCATTAGCATATAAAGGTTAAAGCAATCAAGTCTTCACCACATATGCATGGGTTTCATGGACTATTTGTCCAAAAAATAATCATATATTTGGATAGTTTTTCCTTGAAGTTTTCTCATACTGACCTCGCTCAAGTTTGATATTGAATTTCATATACATATGAATTTCAAAAATAGATCAGTACTAGTCCTCAACTAATGGCTAATTGTTTTACAAGATAATATGCTTATTTATGCAATTTTGAAAATTTCACTCTCATGTTTCAATATCACAAAATGAGAAATTTTTAAATCCAATAGACACTTTAGCGGAGAATATTGATTTTCTAACTCAAGATTATATAAATGCTTGATACAATCACTACCAAACACATCAAAAAAAAGAGATTCATACATATTTCAACAAATTCCTATTCCTATTAATAATGATAGCAAGTAAGCAGAAGATTATGATAATCAAGTTTATGGACTTTTAAGGCACTCAAGTCCCCAAATACAAGCCTTGGCTCAATTTAATCCCCAACCCTGTACTTTTGATTCCATTAATTTTCATCTCTACTTGGTATAAATCTTCAATTGGTCCTTGTGTCCATAATGTATTGGTGCAGAATAAAAATAAAACAATTACATCTGTTTGATTCCATTAAAACAATAACATCTGTTTTGATTCCATTAAAAATAAAACAAATTAACGATTACATAATTCAGTACATTATTCCATTCAAATAGCACTGAAGCTAGTAATAGAAGAGCAGTTTTTATCTCTCTTTCAGCGTATACTTGATTTCAAAATCCTATAAGATGTGGTCAACTATAATAGCAGTGCTAAATTATAGTTACTTTAACAAGTAAAGTGCAAACAGATGAAAAAAATTGAATGAGACGGAGCCAGAGAGAGAAGAGAAAATGAACTGAAAACAGATAGAATAAGCAATTGGATATCTACGCAAAGCATATGGAAAAAATTAATGCAATCAAAAGCATATAGAGACTAAATGCATTAAAAGCCCTCGAGTTAAAATGAAAATTATGCACTCTGCTTCTATATGGCCTGCCTATACTGCTACATCTTTCAATTTACAAAGCCAAAAAAAGGTTTACTTATATTTAACAGGAGAGAAAAGAAGATTTCACTAATCAATCACAGACTCTTTTGGATGCTAATAAAGC
This sequence comes from Aleurites moluccanus, assembly GCA_948193065.1. Lineage (NCBI taxonomy): Eukaryota > Viridiplantae > Streptophyta > Magnoliopsida > Malpighiales > Euphorbiaceae > Aleurites > Aleurites moluccanus. The sequence goes on along the minus strand of CANXYC012426403.1, from coordinate 46,540 downwards.
ATCAAGCCAACTAAAAGGTTGAACACAATAGACATTGTACCAGTCAACAGGTAGACCATGCCCTTTTCCCTGGACGATTTCTGGAGCCAAAGAATCTGCCATTCCACAAATTGTAAATGTTCTCTCACCAGACAACTTTTTCCCAAATCTGAAATCCACTAGCTACAATAAAAAGAACAAAACAAATGGAGTGAGAAAAATTCCATGCAATTTTCCCTAGAGGAATAATAAGAAGAACAGATTCTATCCTTTTATGACTGCATAAGGTTTCAAATATCATAACATGGTAACAGCAAAGCATAATAGGGAACCAACCTGTAAATGTCCTGTTTGGTCCAACATTAAAACATCAGGAGACACACCTCTGTAGAGAATGCCATTCTGATAATCAAATGAAAAAAGGATGCAGGGTAAAAAACTGTGTTAATTATATTTATACCTAGAAGCAAATTCAGCAATCGGAAAAAAAGAAGAAATGCTTCTGGGATGTAGACCTTGTGTAAATCTTCCAAGGCAATAACAACAGAGGCAGAACAGAACTGTGCAGAGGGTTCATCAAGTGCTGTGTGAAGTATTGAAGCCAAAGGACAAGCTAAGCATGCATTCAGCAAGATGCCAGCATACGTTCTATCTGCACAAGTACATAGAACCTCAGGCACACAAGCTGCAAGGCTGATGCTCTTTGTAAGATTCTTCTCTTTTAGAACTTGAACCTCCTTTCCCAGCGTCTTGATCTTCTGCTTTGAAAACCTTTTCAGACTCAGCAAATTTTCTGATTGCCAACAGACACATAAAGAAGCTGTTGATCAGGATCAGAATTAGTATGATTGCCATAACCACATATCAAATCCAATACCAATACTTATCAGCACATTTCCATGAAAGCATATATAATAATACAAGTTCATGAACAATAAGATATCCTGCACGCTATTGTGGTCTTGTTTATCTTTTGGGAGTAAGCCTATAGACATAAAGTGAGATCAACCTGAGTCCTTCAAAAGTACCAGTCCAATCTCACTGCAGTCGGTGGTATATAAGCAACTCCTCCAGTCCTATATACAGAACACCATTCAATCACATGAGAAATAGCTCCCTTCACTGCATAGATCTAGGAAACGTAACCGCCAGCAGGATAGAACACCCCTTACCAAATCGGAGAGGCAAACTTTGATAGGAGTTGAAATATCAGCACTCTCAGTAGATTCCTTGGAAATATCTGAAGAAGAGCCCCTGGACCTAAAAATATCAAATGATGTCAGGGAAATGAAAAACATTTTGATCCAAAGGAATAAAAAGATCTTACAAATTTTAACAAAAATATATATATACTATTGGTCAAACAAATAGCCCCAATCTCACACACAGAATTGTTGGACTCTACAAATATCCAACAGAAGACTTCATAATTGAGATTATAACATACTTTTCAACTTCCTGTGAAAGCTTTGTCAAAGGGCCAACAACAGAATCAAATTTTTCCTTTGTTAAGATGGAACAAATGCAATCACCCACAGCAACTGCACTTAGTGAACCAATGTGCTCACCAAGAAGTGCCCATTCACCAAAATAGCTTCCTTCTGTCTTCTTCAATGAGATCTTTCTACTAAACTGATTATTGTCCTCTTTTTGATCGTTAGACTTCAAACTTCCAGCATTTGGACTACTTAAAATGCCTGAATCAAAAGTAAGTCTCACTTGTCCGCTTTGGATGATGTACAAGGCAGAGGGGCCCTCGCTCTGAAAATTAATAATGAAGAAATATTAAAAAAATGCAGAAACAGGATAACAGTAGCATAAATTTTAGGGAGTGAGTTTTACCCCATCGACTATTGTCTGCCCATCTGAGAAGGAAACTTCAGAAAGAGAATCAGCAATGTGACTCAGCTCTAAGATTGTCAATCTGGAAAGTAGATCCACACTACGGAGCAACTTCAAGGATGACAAATTAGAAAATTTTGACATCAGAATTCCACGAAAATCTTCTCTTTTTAAAGCCCATAGTGTTCCACTAGTCACAGCACGAACAGAGGCCTGGAGTGGCTTATTGTACCTACATTGCATATATAAGAAGATCATTACCAGAATTATTAAAAAAAAAAAGGTGGTATCAAATCAAGCCCCCAAAATATATATATATATATATATATATATATATATATGATGGGAATGCAATCAAAACTTCAATAAAACACTCACTCAAGTCACACATGAACAAGAACATGGGAGAAAATTTGCTCATGTAACGTTTTCTATCATTATAAAAATTTAAAAAAAAAAATACAGGTTTAATCATAATTTTGCTATCTGGGATCAATGATTTGATTATTTCTTCACCTGGTTGCCACATATTCCATTTCCAAAAAGGAAAACAACCACTTTTTTCCAACATGCACAGACTAATATCAAAATTTTTTATAGCGATATAGCATAAAATGAAATATAACCCACATCAGTGCCAGCTCTCCGAAGGACGACAACTTCTCTGCAGTATAACACTGCAAAACCTTTGGCACATCTCCATTTTTCTCTTCCTGCCATCATACAATTGTTTTAACAACCAATCTGTGGTCCTCATAAAATAATGTAAGCATTGACGGTTTAATCAACAGAAAAGCAAACCTGGGTAGCAAAGACCTCAAATTCTCCACTACCAACAACATAAAAGCAATCGCCTTCACCACCCTGCCAATTGAAGTTATCAATTACAATTCTACAACTTAGTAATAAAACTCAACCCAGATTCTTAAGGAAAATACACTCCTTTAATTATATTGCGAAAGATAAATCCATGCATTATGCTGATCAACATTCCATTTGAGTTTATGCCTACTGTACATGGGTTTTCTACTCATTTATTTGAGAAATGGCCTTAATGTTTAATTTAGCCAAGGAACATAATATCAGTATTAAACAGCACTTATGTGCTGTATGTACATCTGCATGTACAAAGATAGAAAATGTACAGGCAAAGGTTGCAATCAGCCCTTAATGAGTCCAGTTTTTCAGGTTTTAACTAGTCAAATATTTCATGCATATAATTCAGAACATTAACTAAGTTCATGCATATATTTCAGAACATTAACTAAGCACTGAGGTTCTTTTAGGTTTACATATTCTTTTCTTTTAACACTTCGACTATTTTTTTTTTGTCCAAGACCTAAAAAATAGGCCATATAGTTTTCTATATTTGTTCCTGATCTTTGATCACTGTCATTAAATCTCTCAATCTTCTCCAGCTAAAGAATCCTGCTAAAGTAAGAACATCCAATAATTAAACAGGAAGTCAGGGAATAAACTAACCTGTTTAACTACAATTTCTCCTGGCTGGACTTCAACCCTATGCATGCAATCCAACAAAACATGGCACTGAGAATCAGTAAGCTTTCTGAAAAGGAAGTGGTCATGCAATGCCCTCTCAATGTGAGCCTGCACGAATATGAACATATAAGGACTTACTACCCATTATATAGTTCCAAGTAAGAACATGCTATCAAAGTTATCCCACTTATATGTTCTACAAATGTGATCCTGCACAATATGAACCATATATGGACTTAATACCCATCATAGTTCCAAGTAAGAACATGCTAACAAAATTTTTCCCCCTTTGTGCTACAATTTTATGAAAAATGTAGACATGAAGCATATATAAGAGAACATTTACTTCTTCTTCCCAAGTTTTCCTATGGGCTGGAGATGGAGGAACCCAGACTTTCCCATTCTCTAGTGAACTCTCAATAACACGAAGCCGTGCCCTAGATAAATCATGCCTTATGCGATGATTCCTAGAGCTCCAGCTAAAGGTTGAAGGAGACTCTGACACTGTCAGCTCTACAACTTGAGGAACAGGGGGTCGTAAGACAGCACCTGGATTTGTTAATTGACCAACAGCAATCTGACACAGATAGAGAGAAGAAAAAGGAAAAGGAGAGTTCAGACAATCACCCAGTGAGGAAAAATGAATCAAGTAAGGATTATATAAAAGATTAAGCAAGTTTTCCACATACCTCAGTTAGTCCATCAATATGAACAACTATCACAGTGATGTCATCCGTACGAGTTTCATATTGTAGCCAAAGTCGATAAGATTCAGCTACAATTGCAGCACAAGCATCACGTGGATCTTTATATTTCTCAACCTAGAAATGTAGAAGCAAAATTAGGAACCCTGACATTACTTTCTAGAAAATAGACAGAACAGGGAAGGGAAAAGGAATACAAAAAACATGAGACCCGTATCACAAACTCCAGCTGATTCAAATTAAAGGTGTATAAAAGCTGATAAGTGGATTTATTAAACAGGCATCAAATCATGAGACCTGATACTAATTAAGATGCTTATTTAGAAAGTTATCACAGGAGCAATTATGCTTAGAAGAAGGAGCTGGCAGAAGAGGAACCAAAACTATATTCAAACATCAGCTAATAGAAGTCAAAGTGCTAGAATATAGATATATGCTACACAGGAATCATATATATGAGTATATTCTACATAATATAGATGGACACCAGAATCAGATACGTAACCTTTTCATATTTTTGCTTCAGCTTTCCTAATATTTAAAAAGAATACAAATTTGTAAAGTTTATGCATTGTCCTTTATGTTTCTGGTATATAACTGTTGATGAATAATATAATAGTGGTTTCACAGAATTCAGCTACTATTATGTCATACAAAATATTAGGCCCTAAAAGCCTTTTCGGCCTTTTTTCCTTTTTCTTTTTTAATTAAAAACCCGTACATTCTTACTTTCACAGAATATATACTTTCTCAACCATGTTGAGAAAAAAAAAAAAAAAAAGCCAACTTTTAATTGTATTTGGTTCAGAATTTGAATTTGAACTTTTCAACCAAATGTAATAATGTATAATGGGGCTTCTGAATTATGCACTTCAAATAGGTAAGAATTCATCCTCAAATATGTATTCCACATTCATGAATCTACGCAACCAAATAAAATATAGAAAAAAAAAAACTCATGTAAATGATTTAAACTATAAATCCTTTATACACAATGTTGTTTAGTTTCTTAACATCAAGAATTTTTGGCTGATTAGGATTAAAAGATTCCATCTATGTTAATATCAATGTGAGCATCCCAGTGTCTGTAATTTCTCAAACTTCGCTAATATCTTCTAACAATCATTCCCAATATCAAACACAAGTTTTTATTCAACTTCTTCAACAGGTTTTTTTTATGGGTAATATTAAACTCCAGTTTCTTTCTAAATCCCATGCCTTGAAATCTTCATCACAATTCAATAAACATCAAGCTACCACTTATACTTGGAGTTCTGTGTAAATTCATGGATTATATCGGTTCCATTACTAACAGAAACCATGTCTATCAACAGAGCAGAAACACAGACATATGAACCTTTGAATTAAAATGAAAAGCAATTGATAGCGAAAATCTGCAGTTCAGATAAATTAGATACTAAAGAAAGAAAGAGATACCTTACCATCTCAACCACAGTTTGGCTTGAGAGGAACTCAAAAACCCCATCACTAGCAATCACAAAGAAAGGATGATCGGGGGTAAGCTCAAATACAACGATTTCAGGATTAGCCACAACCCCAATTGTCTCTGCAATGGAATCCCCAATACTCCTAGTAAACGCAGTTCCGGGATATATCCCATTCGGGACCCACAATCTCGGAGGATCACCATCATCATCACCCTCCTCAGTTCCCCAACACTGCACATCTGGATTCTTTAAACCCTCAATCTGATCCAAAGTAAGCACTCTAGCCCCACAGAGCTTCACTCTCTCTAGCTCATCAGCTCTAAACGGAGTTTGATCAATGGACAAATCAATAGCCGCAATATCCGTCCCTTTCCTCTCCGCTAAAACCGCTCTAGAATCCCCGGAATTAGCCACGTATATCGTCCTTCCCCTGACCAACACCGTGATCGCCGTAGTCCCACTCATGCTATCATCCAAACTATCTGCATGCAACTGCGAATTGGTAGTCAAAAAGGCCGAATGGCAAGCCTCAACAGCGTCTGCTTGAAACTTGCTGCTCCTCAACAGATTCTCACACAACTTTCGCTTCGCAAACTGCGAGCACTGAGCCCCAAATTCCCCATGCCCATCAAAGACCCCAAAGAAATGATCATCTGGACTGGTCCCGAAAGGAGTGTGAATACAGAAACTGTCCTGATTGGCCTTATCGAGTGCATCGGGGTAGTAACCTCGCTGGGAGAGATAAGAGTATCTCAATTCGTAACTAGCCGATGGGACCTTAACTGTCCTGGATCCATCTGGAGGAAGGAACTGAGAGGAAACCCTAGAAAGTCTAGTAATGCTGAGTTCAGGATCTCGTGACAATTTCAAGTGGTTATTTTGGTCTCTGGTTTCAGATTCCGGCGAAGACGATGCCGGAGAAAAGACAGGCAAATTAGTCTCTCTTGCATTTTGATGACCAGTATGTTGAATCTGCGGCTGTTGGCGTTGCTTGATTCTGGGGTCTCTAGGTACACACACCTCGCCGATGCAGGCTCTCGAGTACACACAACCCATTTAGTGAAAATTCATGGGATAATTATTTCCAATTTTAGTTTCTTCTCTGCTTCAAAATTCAGCCAAAATCAACAACCTCATAAAATTGAAAAATAAAAATGAACTTTAATCGCTGCATTCATTACAAAATGATTCCGTTACAAGAATCCAAAATTAACGAAAATAATAATAATAATAATAAATTTTTTAATTAATCATTACCATTAATATACACAGTGATACGAAGAAGCAGAGAGAAAATTACTCAATTAACAGTGAAAAGTCAAAATAATAAATGAAATCGCCAGTAGTATTAAGCTGCTGCGTATTTTAAGTAGAGGAGGTGACGGAGGCTTAACACGCACAAGGTTGGTGATTGAATTGAAGAAGAATGACAAGGAGTCCTTCTTCAATCAGGGAGGGTCTTGGGGGGTGTAGTGCGCGAAGAGCGTAAGATAGAGGAATGTGATGCGACGTTGATGTGTTTGGGTGAGTGGATTAAGCTTGTAAAAAGAGGTGAGACGTGAGAAGAAGGAGACGTATCAGTGCATGTGTGGATGGACAGGGAGTCTCTCAGCTTTTTTTTTTTTTTAAATTGGGCCTTTCTCTCTCTTCCTTTGCTTCGTCTATTTGTACACGCGCTTATGCAACCCGCATTTTCAATTCCTTTTCTTATAGTTAAGAAAAATAATAATAAATAAAGGAAATAAATTTAATATAGTTTAATGTCAAGAGTTAATTAGATTTATTTTTTTATTGATGAAGGCTTAAATTTTAAATTTTTGTTGATTAATAATTTTAATAAGCAAAATAGAACTTTTAATAAATTAGTATTTAAATACATATTAACACATAATCTAATGATAAGTGAATTTTTCTGAATAATAGACGATTGATTAATTCCTTCTTTTTAATATTTAAAAAAATAAATTAATATTTAATTATAATTATTATTATTTAAAATAATAAATAATAAATTTTATTTTATTTTTATATCTATTTATAGACAATTTAAATTTAAAAAATATTAATTTTTTCAAATTTTCTAACTGATAAATTTCTTCATAAATTAAAAATTTGAAATCAAATTTACTAATAAATTTACTTTTCTTTCATCTACTTAAATTTAGATAATTTTATCTATATTAATTACTTATAAGTGTTTTAACATGTGTTTTACCGATATTCTTAACAAATTTCTTAAAACTTTGGACCAATATTTAATAAAAAATTTATGAATACACTAACATAATGTGAAGGTACATTTTTAAATTTCTTAGTGTAGAATTTAATTGTAATTAATGTGTAATTAACTAAAAAATTCTCTACTAAATTAAAAGAAAATTGTGTTTTCCCTTGTTCGATGTTGTTTGTATATATTTTCATTTGATATTTTTCTTTTGAAGTACTAATTAAATTTTTTTTAGCATTTAAAAAAATTGAATATAAATTTATATTACTCAAATTATTAATATAATTATCATTAAATTATATATATATATATAAATAAAAGGGTTGTACTAGTAGATGCACAAAAGGTGTGAGTGAGTTTTGTACATGCAAGCATGTGCAAGTGTGATGCCATGCAATGCTATTGGCCTATTGGCGATGTTAAATTGTCTATAATTTCTAGGAATTTTTTTTTTTTTAACAAAAGAGATAATATATTAGATGTGATCAAGAAAGTACAATAATAAAAATACAAAAACTCTGGGCTAAAACCCAAAATTAAAAAACTCTGGGCTAAAACCCAAAATTAAAGTTTTTCAAATCTCCAATACATCTTTAAAAATATAAACTTAAAAAGAGGATAAGAAAACAATAACAAATAAATCATTTTCAAAATTAAAAATAAAGAATATGGTATAAAATTAAAATCTACAAAATAACTTTATAAAATATTGTGGATAGGTTCATATTTAAGTGAACAAATAAGTTAATTAAAACTCTGAATTTTTATTAAAAATTGAAGGCCAAGATGCTCAATTAAACAAAGTGTTGTCGAAATAGAAATTTGAACACCTAATAAATTTAGCCAAAAAACTTTCAAAATTGAAACTTTATTCCAATTTAAGTGCAAAAAATTATCAATATATAAGATAGGGACCATAAAAACTAAAATAAACCAGTCAGATAAAGTAGAGATTGAATGAACTAAAATTCAGTCATTATTTTTAAAAATTATAATTTTATAAAATAATATAAAAGATGTTATTTTTTATAAATTTTTAGAGAATTTTATATAAATAAATCATTTTCTATAAAAATTATCATTTAATAAAATTTGTAAATATTTTATAAAATCAAATCATTTTATGAATAATTTTAAAAATATTTTACTTGAAATTTTTTTAAATAATAGTAGCAGACACCTAAATTATTAATGTTTTCAGAATCGGACCAGTTAAAAATTCAGTGAAAATATAAATTCAGAGGGTCAGAAATTCGATTCAGATCAAATCGGTTAAACTAAAAAAATCAATATACAGATACATGTATATATAATTTAACATTTATTATATATTATGAAAATAAACATAATATAATTATGACTAAATCAATAATTTATATAATATCATATTTTTTATAATGTTAATCCAATTACATTAAGTCAAAAATTATATATAAAGTTATAAATATTCACATACTCAAACATATATTCACGTAATAGAATCATAATTTTAGCATCGGGTAAAATTAAAATGAAATTATTAAAATTCTCTTAATTTTTTTTAACTTATAATGATGATATTTTTACTTGACAAAAATGACATAATTTTGATTAAAATTAAAAAATAAAAAAAAATTATTCGCTTGAATAGAAAAAATCAATCTGATTTTATCAGTTTACCGATTAATTGATCGAATTATTAATTTTTTAATTAATTTTTAAAAAATAAATAAATAAATATTAATTTAATTAATTTTTAATTTAATTTTTAATTTTTCTAATTGGACGACCTGGTCCACTCCATTTTGACAACAATGTAAATAATCAATCCTGTGATTCATTCAAGTTTGTGCCTTTGTGAAAACTTGCGGCTGCTTTCAGTGCACACACAGCTTGACCCAACCATGTTCCATTCACTCATTACCAGTCACTCTTTTTAAGTGGTCCCTTCTTAATTAGGTTTAAATGTTAGGGAAATTATTAAGTAGAATGGGATGATATTTTTTTTTATTTATATAAATATATTTTTATTTTAATTTATTTTTATATAAATAAAAATATATTTTCATCTTATTTAATAATTTTTTTAAATCTTAATTACGTCTCTTAGTTCTTGTCTACATTACTTATTTTTAGAAAATAGTTTTATTAAAAATATTAATTAGAAACTATATTACATCTTTGTGATTAATTTTGAATTGTCAATTTTATTCTTATCTAACTTATTGAATTTCATTCTTACAAGTAATTAATACTTTCTTTATCATGTCCATATCAATCAGCATTCTAAAATACATAAATTAGGGACCGATTCCATTTTATTTATCATATTTTTTCTGTTAAGTAATTAAAATTTTATTTGTTGATATTAAATTTTTAAATATTTATTTTTTTCATAATAATGTTTTTTAATAATAAAAATAAAATTGATGAGAAATTTTTTATAACATTAATTTAAAAATATTAAAAAATTTATACTAAATGTTCGTATAAAAATATTAAAGTTATAAAATATTCAAATTTTATGTATTAAACAATATAATTTTGTAAAATTCATACAATTTTTTAGCAAATAATATATTATTATTACATAATTTATCATTAATTTTACTCTCAATAAATAAATAAATAATATAAAATTTAACTTCTCCAAAATATATTTTTCTATATATAAGATTTTTTTAATATTAAAAAGAGAATAATCTATTTTAAATATATTACTCGAGAAAATATACATTTAATGATAAACTATATTGTTCTTATATGCATGTTAATTAGCACAGTTTCATTTTTCATTTAACATACCAATAATTGTGCCAACTGGCAACAATATTCATTTTGTGCATGTAATTCATTGGAAATGGACATATTAATGGGTTTCAAACTCAATAATTTGAAAGACTTCTAAATATTGCGAACGTTCAAATTATGTGAATAATTTACTGTTTACATTTTTGAATAGTCTAATGAATCCTAATGTTATGAGTTACACTAAAAGGAATAATTTCCCTTTAATAATTATTTTTCTTTTATTAATTTATTAAAGGAGGTGAAATCAAATGTATGAAAGTATTATTAGCTATATAATATAATTATAATATGAATTTAATCTATTACGTGGCATATAAAATTAATTAATAACAACATGACATATAGTAAAATCTCTATAAATTAATATTATTAGAACTCAATAATTTTATTAATTAAAAAAAATAATCATTTATTAATTAAATCTATTATTTTAAATTAAAATTATAAAAAATATATGATATAATATAAATTATTAATTTATCGAATATTAATTTATAAAAATTTTATTATAATACTAAATTAATAACATCCTAATATGTATTTGATGTAAACTTGGTTAACTTTTTTATTATAAAAATAATAATTACATTATATACTTTAAGAAATTAATTCGAATCTTCCATTTTATTATGTGTCTCATCTATTATTTTATATTTTTACGAGCTGTATTACTTTTTTTTTTAAAATATTTTAGCAGCTAATATTTTTTTTATAGATGATGTGATAAAAAAAATAATATAAGATAAAAGATGAAATATATAAGAGAATAAATAATCCGAACTTTTAAAAAATAGTTAATCATAGTATTAATTTTTAATTTTAATTTTAATATATTTATTGATGTAGCACTCTATTATTAACTAATTCATATATTTATATGATAAATTAGGTCAACCGAAAAAAAAAAAAAAAAAAAACAGAATAGCTTCATTTTTAAAATTTTTATCAAATTAATGAAAATCACTTGAAAAATACTTTTAATCTCTACACATATAAATAAAACGTGAAGATCTACATAAACTAAAAAAAATTCACAACATTTATATTACAACGGGAAAATTTCACTACCGTCTCAGATGTTAATTAGGGACTCTGCCATGGAATGTTGGTCTCTTGTTGAGCTGTTATTAACTTATTTGTCATAATCATGGCAACTGTGGAAAGCTATAAATGCTTTGATTTTTAATGCAGAAAATTAGAGCATGCAGGAGGTCTAAGATAGACCTCACCAGTAAAATGAACAATACCAATGTTCCAATCAAAATTCAGAGAATACTGGTTCTCATCAATCGGTTGAGGAGATGCAGGTGTTACAATTGACTCCATATTCTCAAGGCTGACTAAAAATTAATTTTGATGCTGCTGTGAGAAAGCAAGAAAATATGAGTAGTGTGGGTATTAATGTGAGAGATCATTGTGCTGGTTTGTGAAGCAGTTTAAATTTCAAATATCCCCACTTGTACCGGAAGCCCTTGCACTTCGAGAAGCCATTAATCTGGCAGTTGCCAAAAGATATGAGAAATTGTCATTGTCCCTTGAGTCTCAAAATTGAACATCAATTTTCTTTCATTAAAAGGGAATGTAATTGGGCAACCCAGGAATTGGCTAAGCAAGCCTTTAATTATGATTTTTATTTTGATATTTTGGCCCACTATGAGCGGCTAAAAGAAAACTATCTGCTGTAAAGAGTTCTTTAGTTTAATAACAGTATTAAATATTTGGAAAATCCATTTGTCAACGTAGCTAATTAACAAACCAATAGTTGAAGAAACATGGTAGGCATACATAAACAACAAAAGCTATCAAGCTAGCTAATTACACAGCAGTCCCTCATGTATTTAATTTTAAATATTTAAAAATTTTTATAAAATTTTTTAAAAATTATACTTTGATAATGTTTCATATAATGAATCTAATGATATATTTTTTATATTAAAAAAAAAATCAAATGGATAGCTAAAAAGGTATTATAAATTTTGTATATTATATTTAACGATCTAAATTTAATGTATTTATAATATCTTTTTAACTGTCCATTTAATTTTTTTTAGTATAAAAAATATATTATTGGATTTATTATATGAAATACTATCAAATTATAATTTTTAAAAATTTTTATAAAAATTTTTAAATACCTAAAATTAAACATATAAAAAACTACTGTATAAAAATACACAATAACCACACTCATCCCTCAATATAATGGCATGGCTTTTCTCTTTTGGACAATACAAATTAACAAGTCTCCATCTCCATCAATACACAAAAGCCACCCCACCTGCCCACCCTTCAGTTCAATCTACTTTTTTTTATTCATCTTCACCTTGCATGTCTCCACTTGTAGTTTTCTTTTTTCTTTTTTTTTCCTCCAAAGGCCCATCAATTTCCCCCAAAACAAACACATGTACGCTTACGACACAAAAAGATAAAGAAAATGATTGATTTATGCATATACATGCCATACAATCTTAGTTATAAGATTTTATATTGCAAATTTTTCATAATTTAACTATTGAAGTTAATAATATATTCATACAAATTATACATATCAATTTTCAAGTCAATGGATACTAATATAGTACAATTAATCAAATCCAACAATTATTTTGATGAAAAAAAAGTATGAACCAAGCAAAAATAAGATTTAATAATTTTTAATTAATATTTTTAATAATTTTTTTTTTATTGAACCAACAACAATAATTTTTTTGTGATTCGTCCGAAATCTTTTAAAGAGACAAGAATTATTAAAACTCAAACTCCTAAATTGTTACATTTCAAAATATATATTCGACAATTGGGTATTGGCAATTTAAAATACAACTTATGATGTAAGAAGCAAGTTGATTTTGTCAAGGCTTTAATACATGGAGTTGGGGTACAATACTTGAAAATGATTTGACCTTTTGAAATACTTCTATGTATGTACAACATAATGATGCCAATTCTGATTTGATTGGAGAAGATGGGTAATATTTGCAATTAGTTGGTGACACATATGTTATGTATTCTTTCACTATGGAAGTCCAACAGCCAATTCGATTAGGATCTCCATCTGTTTTTATTGAAGGATGAAATAGTGACATTCATTTGCCATGCAAATTATTAGTATTCTAAGTTGACATTATTATTATTATTATTATTAGATACTAATTTGTCTCTTTGTGAAAAATTAAAGTGGCTGGGTAGGCTTCTCTGAAAAAGCCTACTAATTCATGGGCTTGGGGTCCATTACGGAAAGAAAGAAAATTTGGGTCGAAAGCCCAAATAGATTGAGAGACAGAGAGAGATAGAGAGATTGGAATTTGGTTTATTCCTATTGCGGATAAGAAAAACTCAGTTGACAAACAATACCATAAGGCTACTGAAGGGAAGGATCAGAGTAGAGACAAAACAATGGAGGACTCGTGATCCTCGTCCGTCCCCATCCTACGGCCATTCAAATCTCCAATAAGAAAAGAGAAAAGCTCTCACTCAGCTCCTTTGCTTCACTCCACAGCTTCGCACAAAAGCATTTTATTCCAAATCCCATATTCTCATCATTCACCAATACAAAAAGAAATAACGAAAATTAAAATCCGTTTATTTTTTGTTGTTAGATGGTGAGGATAATACCTATGGCGTCCTCAATTCGACCATCTCTCTCCTCATTCAAGCTCTGTAATACCACTTCTCGTTCTGCTCTTTCCATCTCTCCGTTCAATTCTTCTCGCCGATTTGCTTATCTCGGCAAAGGTACTGAACTCTCTCATATTGATTTTTTAATTTTTTCTGTCAATTGGAAATGATATTTATTTTATATGTTAGGTTTGCGTATTAAACAATTTTTTTCTCTGTTTTTTTTTCAGTTTATTTTGTTTTAGAACTGTAATTTTATCTGCATTGTAATTGTTTTGAGTTTTTATAATTTATTGTTTGAAATGTTGAATTGCTTGCATACATTTATATTCATAAACTTGTAATTTTATTATATGTATATTTTGTAGTTGTTCCACCATTGCAGCTCTTTGGGTTGAAAGCTTCAAAACCTTGGAGAGGAGAGAGTAGTGGACTTGTTGTGGCTGCTGCTGGAAATATGGCACAAGCTAGCACAATTGCATCCCAGGAAAATGCTTTAGACTGGGTAAAAAAGGACAACCGGAGATTGCTACATGTTGTTTATCGTGTTGGGGATTTGGACAGGACCATCAAGTATATATTCTAACCAACTATCTTTCTAATATCCTATGTTATTTTGTATCATAAGTAACTTTAAAATTAAGCGCAAATGTATGGTGACTACAGATTCTACACAGAGTGTCTGGGAATGAAGCTGCTGCGCAAACGTGACATACCGGAGGAGAGGTATACAAATGCCTTTCTTGGATATGGGCCAGAAGATTCTCATTTTGTCATAGAACTTACGTACAGTAAGTATAAGACCATTAACTCAGTTTTGCTTACCTTTTCAAATGTCTGATACCTTGAATTTCTAAAAGCTCTGTCCTATTAAAACAAGTGCAATGCACTTTGATTATCAATAGCTTTTTATTTTATGTTGTAAATATTTATGTTTAATGATGCCAGATTATGGAGTTGACAAATATGATATTGGAACTGCTTTTGGACATTTTGGCATTGCAGTTGAGGATGTAAGTTCTTGATATTGAAATTTCATTTTAATGTTTTATTTTTGCAATGTGAAGTAAATTTATTTTTATCTTCTTATACTTAATTTCATTGTCCTTATAACTGTTTCTGCTTTTTGGTTACATTTTAGGCGGCCTGCTGTACAATTGGCCTGTAACAAATGCAAATTGGTTTCATTAATCTGATTTTTTTATTAGGTTGCCAAGACTGTGGAGCTTATAAAGGCTAAGGGTGGCAAAGTAACTAGAGAACCTGGTCCTGTTAAAGGTGGCAGTACAGTGATTGCTTTTATTGAAGATCCTGATGGTTATAAGTTTGAACTTTTGGAAAGGGGGCCTACGCCTGAGCCCCTTTGTCAGGTCATGCTTCGTGTTGGTGATCTTGAACGTTCTATAAATTTTTATGAGAAGGTGAGAGTTACTATGGATTTATCAAGCAATTTTAAACCTGGAACTACCATTGCCTTCTTTAATTTTGTTTATTTTGACTATGTCATACAAATCATACTTATTTGCATCTTTTTTTGTTATTTAGGCTTTTGGCATGGAGCTTCTTCGCAAACGGGATAATCCAGAGTACAAGGTAATTTAGCTTCATATGCTAAATAAATGTATTACAGCTTACTCATGTATGATATGCATATTCTGTGACACATGGGTTTACTAGAATTAACATCTAGACCAGATTGGCCTTTGTATTTCTCTATGCTTCTACAGAAAACTGAATTTGCCAAATAAGAAAACAGCTACTCTGCTTAACCTATATCAAGGGACTGTTGCATGTGGAGTGGAAAGCAACCTTGCTTGAACCTGACGCTAGATAAGTGGGAGATAAGATAGAACATGCATTCTATAGTGATGTGAGTCATGTAACAGAATTCTCTAAGAGGCAACAAGCTTTCATTTGATAGCTTTAAGGGGTGGAATTACTATTGGTCACCATAAGCAGCTTGTTACTCTCTCTCTCTCTTTCACTCACACATACACACTCTTTATCTTCAAATTTCAAATAGAGTTCATTGTTCTTAAAGAAAAAAATTTCTGATTAGTGGCATTGTTAATTGGAAACTTTCACAAGATAATGAACTTTTTAATCTTAGTTGTAGACATGGGAGTAATTTTTATCATAGTTCTAGATGTGAGACTCCAAAATGACATTTTATAATTGATAACTTTATATTTTGGTTTACAGCGCAAATTTATCCCAAATTTTGCACTCTTTTGCAATTATATCTTATTTTTAACTTTTAGATAAATTTACCCCAATTTAAAAACTTAATTGCAATTATACCCTAAAAACTAAATTTGAGAGAAATATACACAATTTTTTTTTTCTATTTGACACTTTTATACAATAAAAAAAAATTTATGGGACCCATCAGTAACTTAATAAAAAATAAATAAGAAAAATAAATGTTGGTCAAACAAATAGAAGTATTTATTTTCTATGCATTTTTTAATGAGGACAAATAGATTTAATTAGAAACAGTTAATAAGTAAATTTATAATTTGTATATGCAACCAAATTATGCACCGAACAAAATTACAATTTATATAAATAAATAAATGTCCTAATGCATTAATCTACATATTGATTAGGATTTTTATTTTTATTTTTTCTTATTTATTTTTATTAAGTTGTTGATTTATTTTTATTTATTTTTCTTATTTTTATTAAGTTATTGATAGATCCCACAATTTTTTTTTTTATTGTATAGAAGTTTCAATTAGAAGAAAAATTGAATTCTTCAATTTAGTTTTTAGGGTACAATTGCTACTAAGTTTCTAAATTGCGGTAAATTGTTTAAAAGTTAGAAGTAGGTATAATTGCAAAAGGATGCAAAGTTTTGGGTAAATTTGTACATTATTTCTTATATTTTTAAAGTGCCCGCAGAGAAACATGTGATGTGCTCAGTGATGAAATAAGGAGATGTTGATTGAGTTTTGTATTAACATTTGATTTGTAAGCAAGTGGCTGTAACTGTGAGAATTAGTAGAACTAGAAGTTCCTCATCTATGATTGAAGGCAATTAAATTAGGAGAGCTTCTTTGTTTAGTACATATTGTTCACTTCTAAAGGGAGTTTCCGTGTTGTCCCTGTTTAACACTTTCAGCACCCTATCTTTTGCCTAGCAACTTGATTGAAACCTAAAATTAAAATTTTCTATTAATGCATATTTTGCACAAGGAGACTAACTTGAAGAAGTTAGATTGGAGAGTAATTTGAGAGTTATTTGGGTTTTCTCATGATATCTTTCTGAAAGCTTGCAATAAAGAATTGTGTTTTAGTGAAATATGTATGGTGGTGTCTTGCGTTTCTGGGTGATTTTGATCTTTAAAGTACGTCCCATGCAACCCTTGTTCGAAAGCTGTTTTATTCGCAAACTGACATATTCCTTTCTCTGCTATTATTAGTACACCATAGCAATGATGGGTTATGGTCCTGAAGATAAAAGTGCTGTGCTGGAGTTGACATACAACTATGGGGTTACTGAATATGACAAAGGAAATGCTTATGCTCAGGTAGTAACTTTTCCTTATCACAGTTTTAATTTTTTGCTCCATACTAATTCTCATAATGTATGATTCATGTGTAGCTTTCTCTCCAATTTGTAATTTTCTTTACAAACTTATTATCACTGTGCTAAATGAAAATAATTTATTGGTTTTGCAGTAACATTTCTATTTAATTGTTTCTTTTTGGATCAATTTCTTTTGTATGACAGATTGCGATAGGCACAGATGATGTCTATAAAACTGCGGAAGCAATCAAACTGTTTGGTGGGAAGATTACTCTGGAACCTGGACCATTACCTGGCATCAACACAAAGATAACTGCATGCTTGGATCCTGATGGTTGGAAGTCGGTATGCTTCAAAATCTGTGAATCTAATTTTCTTCAATGAATCTGCCAAACTAAGAATATATAAACATCAAAACTAGCATAAAATCAAATCTCCATTCATTTCAAATCTTCAACGCCAGGGTAGGGAATAGGGATGTGAACTTGATACATTAGTATTTCTGCTTATAATATGAGTATTTTCTTTGATTGGTTAGATTTGTTGAATGTAGATCAAATTATTGAATATGGATAAGGAGTTGTTTGAATATAAACTAAACTCTTACCTTTTCTATTTTGCAGGTTTTTGTAGATAATATTGATTTTCTGAAGGAATTGGAATGAGTGTTTAGAGAAGCATCAATATGACAAGCACACAATGCTAGAATGAAAATCTTGGGCCCAAAATGATAGTCAAAATTTGATACATGTACGATAATGATCAGTTCCCATTCTGTAGATAAAATTAGTCTCTTTCACAATTACTGTAGCAATAAACATGTAGCCGGGAGCTTTGCAGAAGTGAAGAAAATTAGAGATTCATTTGTTCAATCATCTTCTCCATTTCTTTGATGAGAAAAATATTCTAGCAAAAAGATGATGTTTTTAGCAGCTTGTTTGAAACAGCTCTGTGAGCTTGCATGATGCTACGTAGAAATTTGTATTATAGCAACAATTCAATTATGAGATATTGTTTCAAGAAATATTAATTTCTGAAGTTTTCACAAAGAATTGCATCAGATAGATGTGCTGGTTCCTTTTTATTTTTTGTTTTTGGCTCCTTTCAAAGATGTCAAAATTGCATCAAATTAAGGCTTGAGGAGGCAGGAGATGTTAATTATTTATATTTGATGGACTTTTTTGTCTTAATAATAAGAAGAAACTATTTGAATTGTGGACCTATTCATGTGTCAGATAAGTTTGGAAAATAACCCACAAACAGGGTTATTGTGGATCAAGCATATTGACATTTGACAGTTGATAGATCATTGAATGATTACTATCAGTTATATAATGGAGTTGGTTTTTAGGCAATTCCTGTTCAGTTCTATAGTTATTGGATCAAAGATTACTAACAGTTACATAATCTAATTGGTTTTTAGTTTTGCCTCCAAACAATGCTAAGCACAAGCTAGGTAGGTTTACCAAATTAGGGTCGGACAATTTATAAAAATGAACAGGAAAAACTAGAGATCCAACCATCATTCAAATTTTAGGTGACTGGAGATCAAAGATTCAAGCCAATCCAACTTGTCAAGCTATCAACGGAAGCTCTGAAATCAGACCAATTGAACTGAAGACTATAAGAGCGTTTGCAATTCTGGTATAATACCAGGTATCAACACCAACATAACTGGTATGCTTTCAAAATCTGTGGATCGACAAGTCGTTTATATAGTACAGCATTCTAAATAGAATGAAATGGTGGCTGCTCTCCAGTCTCGAGTGTTGAGTGACTGGGCTGGGCCTAAAACAAGAAACTATAAATTGGAGATAAACCCTAACTAGAAGAGAGAGAACGAAAAAATAAGCAACAAAAAATGAAGAAGCAGAAGAAGAGTCCAGAAGAAAAAGATAATGAAAAGCAGAAGAATAGTGAAGAGATGAAGAAGAAGAAGATAGTGGAGAAGGAGGAGAAGAATTGTAATGAAAAAACAGAACAACAGATTAACAACAAGAAAAGAAAACGCAAACAAGTTTTTCCTTTCGGCAATTACAGAAGTTACTATGGCTATCGTGTAATTTTCTTCCCTAATTCTTACTTTTATCATTTCCACAATTTTTTTTTGGAAAAAAAAAAAACAAATATCAGATTAAAAGATGGTGATTGATGTATCAGATTGGTCAAGGCATGGATGAAGACCCTCGACTTAAGGTTTTCAAAAGGGAATGGTTTGAAGGAAAGGAATGTCTCGACATTGGTTGCAATAGCGGCATTATCACTATCCAGATCGGTAAGTTTTCTTCTATTTTGCTTTCCGGTTGATGCTTGATGCTTGTTCTTTGGGTATGTTAAAATATATCACATTTTCTCCATCATTATATCTGCTTTAGATTAAGCCTTTTTCTGATTTTCTTTTTTAATGAAAATTTATTATAGTAGCAATTAGAAGTGTGCATAATCAATCAAACTAGTGAAAATTCAAGTTGAAGAGAAAATTTGAAATTTTCGTATTTGTTCAAATAGAATTCTCTTTTGATGTACTGCTGTTTCATATGATGAATTAGTACTGGCTGTGTCTTTTAAGCAACAATTTTAGGCTTATACCTTGTATATTATTCATTGTAATGGTTTTCATATTTGTTCTACAGCCGAAAAGTTCCATTGCCATAAAATCCTCGGGATTGACATCGACTCTGGTAAGATTTTGGTTACTATCATTAATCAAATAAAGATTCAAATTTCAGCTGTGATTGCACTTTGTTACAAGTTTAATATCAGAACTGACATATTTTGCTTTGTTATGTGATTCTGTTGTTGGATAAGGTTAGCATTTGGGGAAAAGGTGTTATTGTTATTATTATTTTGCTATGGTGAGATTTTATAATAAGTTGACACATTTATATGTGAGTTGTGTGTTAGAGTAATGTTGAGTCTCTTTTTCTTGCTCTTCTCTGCTTGTCTAGTTTGTCTCTTTGGAACTGCATGTTTTCTTCCTGAAAAAAAAAATAACTTCAATGAGCTTAGCCAACTTTTCAGTTTCATATTGTGTTTTTACTTGCTGGTAACAGACCCAAATATAAGTTCTGATTGCTAAACTAACTGAGCCTCCCCTATCTTTCAGATCGAATTGCAGATGCAAATTGGCACTTGAGAAAATTTGTGAGAGCAAAGGCTTCCAGACTGGAGGTCACACAGAATGGAAATGGTTCAGAGCACTGTGCAACTTCATCATTGGTTGAAAAGGAGATTACAAAGGATGGTTTGGATTCTGAAGAAAGAGATCTATTTGATATAGTTTCTTTCCGAAAAGAGAACTTTGTTGATAGTTGGTTTCGGCCAGAGGAGCAATATGATACAATTCTTTGGTAAGTTCCTCTGTTGTATTACCTGTATCGACTGTAATGAAAATGTATTTTCTTTTTTCAAGAAAACTGGAGTAAAAAAAAAAAAAAAAGTGGCACAATGAGATCTTTTGTTGTTGGCCATGATGTCCCTGTTTCAAGGTCTATCAAAGGCTTAGAAGAACAATAAGTTTTTTTTTAATCATAATTTTTTAATGATAAAAAATTGCACTGAATAAAATTCATAATTTAAAGAAAATTCCCTAACAATAATTTATTTGATTTTTCCAGTGTACCGAGTTCCAACTCTTTTTGTTATATATATGTGTGTGTGTGTGTCAAAGTTATTAGTTCTAGTTAATGAATCTACCACATTGTCATCATAAAGCTTTTAGAAAGTGGCATAATGTTGGTTATAACAGAACCTTGATAGAACTTGGTGATGTTGGTTGGATTCTAAAATGATATATGATATCATATTGTCAGCCTGTAGACAATTTTAATTTACTGCTCATGTGTCTAGTTTTATAGCATAAAATGTGTTTTCTCAATGAAGGCTTGTTTGAGAACAATATTATGATGTATTGTTTCCCTGATTTGCCCTCATTCCTCGCCCCAATATGTTGCAAGATAAATCACCTCCTGGAATATTGCAGTCCCTTGAGCTTTTTCCTTTTCATGAATACATTCATTTCTTGTAGCTAAAATTGAATTGTTCTACCAACATCCCCAATACACACACACACACACACACCAAAAAAAAATATAATTGTTTTCTATGTTATGTAAAAGAATATATTTGGATATGCTTTCCTCGCATTTGGTCTTAAAGTAGTGGTGTAATGCACTTGTCTCCTGAATCGCAGTTTGAGTGTGACAAAGTGGGTTCACTTGAACTGGGGCGACGATGGATTGATTACTCTATTTTCAAAAATATGGAAGCTTCTTCGTCCGGTAATTAATGCATCTGTTATCTTATTCCGAGTGTTATGTGAAGTATATACTAACACAATTTTATTTTGAGCAGGGTGGCATTCTAGTACTGGAACCTCAACCTTGGCGGTCATATGAAAATAATTATCTTGTTTCTGAGGTACAAGTTATTTTCCTGTCTCAGATTATAGCCATTGGATGTCTTTTTTTTTCCTGTTTTATTCAGATTCTAAATATTTTAACCAGGAAGGTTACCTAAAATACTATTCTGAGTGGCAACTATGCAGCGATAGATATATTAATGATAATACGGAGCTAATGTGTTAGGTCCCTGAAGAATTTTTTTTTATATCATTTTGTAAATTATTGTGAAAACCATCACAAAAGTTGTGGTTGGAGCTTGCTTGTAATTGTACGTCATTTTTTATTTGTCCCAGTTTTGTGTTCTTGGTAGTTTGCCAAAACTTTTTTGTTTCACCTGCGCAGACAACAGCAAGGAATTATCGAAAGATCATTTTCCGTCCTAGTTGTTTTAATGAAATTCTTCTAGACAAGGTATGTGTTTGAATTTATCCTGAATACATGTTTGAATGGATGGAACCAAATTTTTTTTTCTTTTTTCTTGGGACTATTGGCCAATTAGGTACGGATTGCCAATTTAAATCATATTTTGAATATTTGCAGATTGGATTTAAAAAGGTTGAGGACATCACTTCAGCCTTATCAGGTAGCAAAGCCGGATTTGATAGGCCCATTTTTGCCTACCACAAATGACTAACCCAGTGAAAGCTGCTTTATAATCCATTAGCGAGATTCAGCTAAAATATGCAAACTTAATTCTCCATAGATTTGAATTGCATAGAAACAGAGTAACTTTTTTTTTTTTATCTGAATACAAAACTCTGAATTTGTATAATTTGAGGGGTAGAAAAATTACACGCCTTATGGTTAAAGGGGAATTTATCCTCTAACTTTGTAACTATTTATATTTTATGATCCTTTTGTTCTACCCACAATCTCCGTTCTCAATTGCTTTTTTCAAGTGTCCCAAGAATAGAGGACGGACCAATGAGATATCATGTATTTAAATAAGACTAATTAATTAAACCATGTCTGGTTAATGTGAGGGCGATAGTTAACTTGCTGTTTTTCTTTTTTAATTTGTTGCTACTTTAGAAGTAAAAGGCAAAAAAATATTATTTGATTAGCTAATAATTTGGGAATAAAAGAATTAAAACCAGCCAAGAACTTTGAGGATATCATCACTAAATAAGACAGCAATGAAAACCTACTCAAATCAGAAAGCCTCTCTCTTTGCCATGTCCACTCTGCTCCATTGAAAGCCAAACGGGATGTGCTCAAAGTAAACATTCAATACAAACAGTGCAATAACGATTATAAATGCCAACACCCTGCAACATAGTAGAAAACAGATGCTATCCTTCACCACCAAACCACAGTTCCTAAGCAAGGAAATGCATTCACCAAGCTTAATCCGACGCAAAAACTTTTTGTATACGTTAAAACCATCAAAACCTAATTTCCTGCGGCTATCTTTCCCAATTAGATCAACCTGACACGATCATATAACATGGATAAGGAGCGAATCCCAAGAGAATTAAAATGATATACATTGTAAATTGCGTCAATATATCACCGCGACATGACTGTTTCTGAGAGGCTATTTTCCCTAAAATCCTTATTCAAAGATAATTCTTATTCTCAAAAAAGATTAAATCAAAGTCCTTGATATTTCCTGCACCCCTTGAACCATAACTTCTCCATTGTAAGGGTCTGTACCCTCGACTACCTTCGTGCTGCTACTTTCTCTAATTTATTTTACCCCCACAGCAAGATGCAAAGCACATTTGGAGCCTTACACAGGATTGCAGGAATACATTACCAGATCTGATAATAGGTTAATAGGCCAACACCAAACTTAGGCCATGCCTCACTCTTAACATGGCCGTATAACAGGTGGGCATCAACACACCAAAACCTGAAAATTACAGATCTTCAAAACCCCCACCACTTCAGTAATAATAATGCAGCTAATCATTCCAAGTAGGAGGATATCAGCACAAGGTGCCTGAAGGTCTCGTAAGAGAATACTTAAGAAGTATATTAAGAAATGACATCAGCGCTGATACGTCCATAAGTTTCAGATCTTCAATAACTGCAGTAACATAATATTCATAACAAGCAGGTAACTTTTCCAAGTCCAGATTAATGATCAAACCAAGCATGACATGCCAGGTGGTCTCATAAATTCATGATAAAATTCTATACAAGTATATAAGCAGGTGCTCAACCAGTAAACTAAAAGAAATACCAGACTGCCAATGCTTTCTTAAGTCATCAATCTCCCTCACCTGACAAAACTAGTACCAAAAAAGTATTTTCAAAGGCAATGTCAACAGGGCCAACCTGGAGATAACTTCCCACCCAAACACAAAAATCTGCAGAATACCACTCGATGGCTAGTAATTTCGCCAGTATACTAAAGAATAATCCAAATAAAAAAAATGAATATCCCATTATTCATCCACCACCCAGCAACTTCGACAGCACGTGCAGTTGAAACACAACTGAAATAATGATGTGCCTTGCATCTTGCAACATCAGCAGATATTCCAGTTCAAATGGTAATTTTTTACCTAAATTCTTGGATATATCATAACACTTCTGCTTCATAAGATAATAACTAATTTCCAATTTCTCTTCAATCAAGTATACAACAGACCTCTGTGCACATGCTATAAGCAACCTGCAGAGTCCTAGACCCACATAAATCAGTAGCACCAAAATCACTATCATTTTAACACCTTGTTCCGCAGTTTAGGTAGTGTCCATCTTCCTTGATGACCAGCTGTATGTTTTATGGCCTTCATATGCTATCCCTGCATGACAAGTCCATGTCATATTCATTCCATCGGACAATGCTGTACGAGAAAAAGAATCCTGCAAGTTACAGAGTATGAACTGACAATTGAGAGGGTTATTTAGAATTGCAATACAACATAATATTAGATCACTACAGGCTTCATCTAACCTTGCATGTAAATGCTTGTGAGAATTGATTTGAATTGAAAAAACAGAAACATGAATGTCAAGCTAAAATATAATTGGGCACTCTTTAAAATATAATTGGATACTCTAAACATTCTTTCATAGGATCTGCAAGAATATAGTTAGATATGTACATCTTATTCTGAATGCAACAATGAAAACTGAAGGGAGGCAGCAAAAAGAGATCCCAGAATATCATGGCAAGATGTCTTATCAAATGATTATTTAATAGTTAATATGTAAAAAAGAGTAGTTATATGAAAAATTGGGAAAAAGAGGCAACAATTGTGTGATCTTACAAGAATGAACAGCATAAGTCAGATAACTGATTTGTTTTTGTTACCTCAGCACATTCAGAAAATGGCCTCGTGAGAAAAGGAAGGAGAAAACCACATTTAGGAGTTGGTAAATCAAATGAAAGAATTACAAATAAAACCATATCCAGAAAACCAGATTGCAATTCAAAAAATTTTGGGTGACCCAATATCTAAATGTAGGTTAGCACAGTAGTCATATGTTTAAATGCATAAGAAATGTATTACATTAACAAGTAGAATATGTGCAATCACAAATATCAAAAATATTCATAACTATAAAGCTCCTTGAGCCATGATTTTCATGTAAATTAAGCTTCTGAAGCAATGTACAGTACATGATCAACCTACAAAGGCTCACTTTAACTAGCATGGAGAATACTTCACATATGAAATTTATCAATTAATTCCAAGTCAAAGAACAAATATCAAAATATTGTAGAAATTTTCCTGTATCATAGGTAACCATGGGGCACCTGATATGTATAAAATGAATTGTAAGCATATTGCTATTATTATCACACTATTTATATTAGAATATGGGAAAGTTGGTGATTGAAGATAAATGCTCCAGGAGATGCCAAAGGCCCAATACCATGATATCAAAATAGTACGAGTACATGACAAACTAAGAACCTTGATGAAGCCAAATAAAAAAAAAATGTTTTCAACAACCATTTGTCAAAAGAGAAAGCATCACCTTGTGATGAGTTGGGGGAAGGGGGCAAAAGCTTCACATTACATGGAACCATAAATACAAGTATTTGTATGGGTTATTCATGACATCTATGTACAGCACAGGGACCAAGCTGTGGGCAGTTGGCATTCCATACCAACCAATGTGTTTGTAGTCACCTTAAGAAAAAATAACATGAGCAGCTTTTCATAGACGAACAAAGCACATTGGAGCCCCTTAAAAGCATCATCAGAAACTTCCCAACACATAAATAACTGAAAGCATGAAACCAGCCACCAAAGGTTTTGCTGCCTCCAATAGATGTATGTCTAGAACCTTCTTGACCAGATCGTAGCTATAACATAATATGCAATAGTTTGTCAACCATACTGTTATACATGATAGGATAACAGCATCCCAGAAAAGGAAGAATATCCCGATTTACACACCACCGATGTATGGCAAGAAAAATTACCATCCTAATCACTTTGCAGAATGGAGGCGTTGCAATGATGAAATCCAGCTAGCTGAAGGACCAATTTTGCTGCTGTGTCCCTGACCATAATTTGCAGCATCAGTAGGCAAAACTGGTTTTGGGGCATTCCTTTTTGAGGTCCCAGCAAGTGAAAATGAAGTGGAGGAGATGTGTGCATCAGTTACAATCTACAAAAATTAAATTTCAGGTCATTGATTTGCAGTGTTATCTGACATGAGTAGCATTATAATGCATAAAATGACATTGAACATTTCCAGGCTGCAACAAAATCTCCATAAGAAAATGAACTTCTATTCAAGAAAAATCACCTTCAAATGACAAAATATTCATAAAATAAACTAAGCACTTAAGTTCTGAAAAAAAGTAAGATTTACATTTTTATCTATATCAGATTTCAAATTCTTGCCCGTTGCTGATTTGAATTGCATGCGTACACCAGGACCAACAGATCGCATGATATCAGAGGAATAGGGAGCATTACTTCCTGCCATTTAGAATGTTTCATAATGTTATTTTTGCAATAAAAGAGAGATTGGCAATCAAAATCTAGTATTCACCAACAATCCATATGTGTCAGAATTGTTATTGATTTTTGAGAATTCTTTTATGATCAAGTATCAAAAACTTAATCATCTAGTAATAGTTTCATAAAAGAAATCATTGTCCATACATCATAAAATATTTAATTTAGAAAAATCACTTTGCTAACAAATATTGTTGCCTCTGCAGTCAAATTATTGAACTTCCAGATTTCTATTTTTTAACAAGTGATTAAACTACAAGACTCAATCATCAAAATGCACAGAGCACAGCAGTATCTAACCTTGATGATTTTCCAAATCTGTTGGCACCAAGTGGCTGCTACTTGCTCCAGGAACCGGCTGTAACACATAAAGATTCAATATTGTTATAAGCTACATGCTAACATCCCAATTGCAAACTATAAAAAGCACAAAATTGTAAGCAACAGAAGCTCATGCAGCTAAAAAATAGAAGCCAAATGGAATATTGGGAGTGGTAACAAATTAACTATATATATATATATAAAGAGAGAGAGAGAGAGAGAGAGAGAGAGAGAGAGAGGTGAACAATATATATATAAGTGGCAAATATACTAACAGATAAACGAGGTTGAGTTCTACTCTTTTGGGACTGCTGGTACTTCATTATGGTCCAATCAAATACATAATCAAATTCATATCCTGCCATGAAGAGAACAAAGGGAAAGTTAAATTAAAATATCAACATTGCCTGAAACAATTTTTTTTCATTAATGTATTTTTTTTAGCCAGATTTAGTTAAACCAATACCTTCACGGGCAAACAACTCTCGAAACAGGCGCTTCAAGAATCCATAATCAGGTCGCTGATCAAATGTCAGAGAGTGACAATAATGTAGGAATGAGGCAAACTCAACTGGATGAGATTTGCACAGAACCTGAAAAACAAAAGAAATATTTTTTAAATGCCCTTGCATAAATTGACTTTTTCAAGGCAAACCTAATAGTAGACACTCACCTCAATAGGAGTCGATAATTTCTTTTCACATATTTTGTCATATTTCTGCTTCTTTGTGGCAGCTTTCAATCCCTGCCATGGAAGGCTGAAGATAGAAACATTTAAGTCAGCTCACAACAAAAAATTCCCATTCAAAAAAAAAATGATGGGAGTCTCAACACTTATTGACCATCCAATCCAACGCTTCAGCATAAACACAGTTAAAATTTCAAGGCTAAGAGACATGTATAACCTGCATTTGTAAGTAAATTAAAAGAAATCCAGCAATAACAACAATATACCTTCCTCTCAGAAAATATAACAGCACATAGCCAAGTGACTCCAAATCATCCCGCCGGCTCTGCTCTGCAACAAAATCCTTCAAATAAGGTAAAAAAGGGAACGCACACTGACTGATGCAAATATAAATCTAGATAAAGGGATGCAAAAATGGAAACCAGAAAGCTAAAAGTAATTTTGCTGCTTACCAATTCCAAGGTGAGTATTGCAACTAGCATAACGTGCAGTTCCTGTCAGGTTTTTATTCTCCCTGAAAACAAGATGAGAAATGAGTTCCTTCGCTCTTGAATGTACTCACTAAATTGAATGTACTCACTAAAACTAATAGTTATACTTGTGTGTCGGGACAAAACTTGACAACAAGAAAATTTAGCAGAATAAACTACAACAGTACCTATAAGGGATATGGCGATTAGTTGTGGCATCTCGATACCTTTTTGCGAGGCCAAAATCAATAATGTAAACCTGATTTGCTTTCCTTCCCAAACCCATAAGGAAGTTATCAGGTTTAATATCTCTATGCAGAAATCCTTTAGAGTGCACGTATTCTATCCTTGTAATCTGCAAGAAAAAAATAAATAAATAATAAGAATAATGATCAATAATTGAATGGTATCCAGGAGTATGTCAATCAGAGATTACCATTTGATCAGCCAACATCAACACTGTTTTGAGCGAGAACTTCCTCCCACAATACACAAACAAGTCCTCAAGGCTCGGCCCTAGCAAATCAAGTACCAATATATTCTCCTCTCCATCAACACCTGACCACTTTATGCTAGGAATACCACCTATAAAATTGGACTGAAAATTTAGCAAACTCATCAATTCCAAACTTTACTAACTAGAAAGAATCACAACAATAAAAAGTAATTCCACATACTGCCTCCTTGAAGAAGATTATACAATTTGGCTTCGTATAGTAATTGCGGATGCTTTGTTCTAGTGTTCTCCTGCAAAACCGTTTCGATTAATCAAATTCAATTCAATCCAAGTAAATACCCAAAAGTCAACCTCCAGCCTAACTATGGAGCTCTAGCTCCAGGCTCCAGCTAGCTCGAACTACTACGGTAGCGTACATGATCAGATCATGATCGCTATAACAATTAGCATATAAAACTGTCAAAAAATTATCAGAGAAACTTACGATCTTAACGGCAACGATCTCAAACGTATCAATATGTGTAGCTGCAAAAAAAAAAAATTAAAAAAAATGTAAATTCACTTAAAAAAATATCAGCAACAAACACAATCAAAGCAATGACTAACCGAGAAAGATTTCACCAAAGGATCCACTGCCGATCTTGCGGCCAAGCTTGTACTTGCCGCCGACGATCCGTTCCATGTGCAATTATTCTACTGTATAAGTCGATGGACTGGATCGAACCAAAATAACATGAAAATTAAAAAAAAAAAAAAAGATAGAGAAAAGGATCCGCTAAAAATTACAGTGAGAAACAGAAAGAAAGTCTAGGAATCTGTGAGGAAGCTGAAACCATGGAAACGTGGCTACGAGTGGTGATGAGGATAAAAGAGAGAAAGACTTAGGGGTAGTTTTGAGATTTGGATTAGGTGAGAGTGCGTTGACGGGCGGGCTGACAACTTTTTTAATTAATCTATTCCACTACGCGATATTATGTCGATATATTAATTATAATATATATTATACAATTTAAATAATTAATTATTATATTTATATTTATATCTGATGTTATAGTTATTTTTTAATATATTTAATTAATATTATTTATTTTTATTTATTATAAATTATTAATAATATTTTAATATCATATTTAAATAATTAATTATTATATTTATGTATTATTTTTTCTTGTTTGCTAATGACAATTTTGTCCGGTTAAAAAGGTCTGGTTATTTGGTTCTTGTTTCATCATAATCGGTCACATTTAATGAAGAATATAGACAATTACTCGGTTTTGGTAAGAGTATTAATATAATTTGAGAATTTGTTTATTTTTAATTGGCAATGAAATTATTCATATTTAAAAGTGAAGAAATTTATTATAGTTTTGCGAAAAATAATTTTGATAATTTTAAAAAATATATATAGAGAGAGTTTTAATAATAAAATTAAAAAAAAGTTTGAAATGGTGTTTGGACAATTGAAGACCAAACTATCCTACCAAATTAATTGAAAAATAAATTAAATTAAAACTTAATTTAATCTATTTGATCTGATTTAATTTATTTTTATAAAAATTTTAATTTATTCAATTTAATTTGATTTTCTTTAAAAATAAATAATTGGAATAATCGAATCAATTAAAATATAAATTTTTATATTTATTTATATATATATTTAAAAATATATATTTTTAATAATTATATATTTATTTTATTAAAAAATTGAGAAAATTAAATAACTAAATCAAAATATATTGATTCAATTAATTTTATAAAATTTTTAATTTAATACAATTTAATTTGATTTGAAATTCTTTAGTTTATTAGTTTAACAAGCTGATTCAATTTATTTAGTTTTTAAATATTTTAAAACCGAACTATCCTCAATACAAGAAAAAGCAATAGAATAATCGAATGATCTATCTACAATTCTACATCCCTTCAAAACTTTATATATTGGAATAAAAAAAATGTTTGTTAGGCTATAGTATTTTTTGGAAAAATTCGTAAATATATCTTTTGATTATAGAAAATATTATATTAATATAATTTTTTTTTCGAAAGTGTAAATATGATATTGAAGTCATAAAAATAAAACAAAACGTCTATTTTCCACTTATCTTCCTAATAATTTTTATTTATTTATTTTTTACTTTTATAAATATATTTAAATATTTAAAAGTTCATAGAATATTTATTTTTAGATTTAAAAATCATAAATAAATTTACTATAAAATGTATTTCACTTTGACATATTAAAACTTAAAAAATAATAACATTTTAGTTTATCATAAATTATTTAGATATGAATTTAACTTTTATAAATTTTTAAGAATTATTTTTTAATTATTAAATTGTAAAAATTATTATTTTCACATATAATTTCACCAAATATAAAATTAATTAATTATATATATACACTCTAATCCAAATTAATTATTAACTTAAATAATTTTTTTTCTTACTCCACATATTAATAATTTAATTATCTTTAAAATATTTATAATATATTTTCTTCAAATAATTTTATTAAATAAAATTTTAATTTAAAATAATTAAATTTAATTTTTTTTTACTATTTATATAGTTAAAAAAATAAATTATTAAAAACATATTATATTAAAATTTAAATTATAAATATATAAGATTTTAAATAAGCAGTTTATACATAAAGAAAAAATAATTAAGATCTTAATATAAACTACTTTAATTATTTATTTTTTTAACTATATAAAGAGTGTAAAATTTTAGATTTAATTATTTTAAATTAAAATTTTATTTAATAAAATTATTTAAATAAAATATATTAATGATATTTTAAAAATAATTAAATTATTAAGGAGTAAGTAAAAAAATAAAATTATTTAAATTAATAATTAATTTGGACTGGGATATATATATAATTAATTAAGTTTATATTTGGTGAAATTATATGTGATAATAATAATTTTTATAATTTAGTAACTAAAAATAATTTTTAAAAATTTTTGAAAATTTAATTTTTATCTAAATAATTTATGATAAATTGAAAAATGATAATTTTTTAAGTTTTAACATGTAACACCCATATTTTTTAAAATTATTTTAACCAAATATTATAAGAATCTATATTTATTTAAAAAATATTTAAATAAAGTAATCATTATAAAATATTTAAGGCTCAGAATTATTATTTTTATTTAAATTTTTAAATAAAAATAATAATACAAAGCCTTAAATATTTTATAATCATTACTTTATTTAAATATTTTTTAAAATAAATATAAATTCTTATAATATTTGATTAAAATAATTTAAAAAATACAGGTATTACACAATATGTCAAAATGAAATATATTTTACAATGATTCTATTAATTATTTATTTATAATTTTTTAATATAAAATAAATATTTTATGAATTTTTAAATTTTTAAATATATTTTAAAAATAAAATAAATAAATAAATTATTAAGAAGATAAACGGATGATGGGTAATCTGTTTCATTTTTATGATTTTAATATTATATTTAAGCATGCTAAAAGAAAAAATATTACTGTGATATTTTCGATATAATTCAGATTTATATTTATACCGTTTTCAGGATTATATTTATTTATTTTTCTTATTTTTTTACATTATGTAAAGATATAAATAAGAAAAATAAGGGAAAAATATAAGACATTTAACTTGTTATCTTTGAAAAAATAAAATTTAATAATACAGGAAAGAGAAATGATGTAATTTTGTTTGGATGAAAGGGAATGCAAGAAATGGCAGTTATAAATGTAAAAATTAATCCAAATCTGACTGTAATAAATTTAAACTCCTAAAGGAAATAAAGGGAAATAATTAAATTTATTTTCCATTCATCTATTAAAAAATTAAAGGAGAAAGTATAAAAAATATTATATAATTTGACACACTTTAGAGTTTATGATTTTTTTTTCACAAAATGTTGCACTATTAATAATTTAAAATTTATAATCTTAATGTTATTAATATGAGTTGACAAAATGCATATGTAATAATATGTAAACATCATGTTAACATTAATTAATATCGTTAGAATTATACATCTTAAATTACTAACGATATAAATTGCAAAGAAAATTATATAGATTCCAAAATGTAGAAAGTTCAAATCATGTTATACTTTGTTGTATTTTTTTCAAAATTAAATTGCCAATAAAGTAATGTGGTTGCATTAAAGAAGATAATTTTCTTAGGTGTTGAACATTGGTTTTAATTAAGAATGGAAATGAGATATGTATGCATTTAGTTTTGTAAAATTTAAATTTGATTTATTTAAAAAAAAAAATTACTCACCTCGTTTCAGATTAGGTAACAACATGGATCGGTTATATCTAATTTTTTATTTTTTATTTTTTCAATATATATATTTATTTATATATTTTTTTTTAAATATTCAGACAATATAATTTATATTTCATATAAAAATAATTATTAATTAAAATATATATAAATTAAATATTTAAAAAATAAAAATATATATAATCTAATTAGATATGAGACATGTATTATACCCGAACCCGCATAAATAAAAAAACTCACTCGCTCTATTTACTATACAGAATAAATAATACATACTCCATTAGAATTATACTTACTGAATATTTACGAGTCGAATCAAAATTATCATTTCTAATTGCCACTATAAAAATTAGGATACAATAATAAAGGATCACAAATTCATAATAAATTCATCAATGAAACATCTTTAAAAATTTAAATTTTATAAAAATTTAATAATATATTTTTTCTAAAATTTCATGTTCAAAAAGAGGTAATTTATGGAATTTTAGTTATTTTAATGAAAAAAATTGAAAATATTATGTCATTAGAAAGATTCAATTTAATTAAACTTATTTTATGGTTAAAATATATAAATATTTTTATACTTTATATCCTAAGCTTTTAGGGTTCAAATATTAATTATTTTAAATGAATATGACTTAAAAAAAATCTAATAACAATGTTCAATGTTTAAAATTACAATATTTGGTCCTTAAAAAAAATTAAAGCATTTAGCGCTTAATCATTATCATTTAAAATTTTATTCTAAATATAATAAGTGTTTAAATTTTTAAATAATTTTATAAATATATTTATATATATATTATTTAATATTTAAAATTTAATATTTAAATTTTCAACACTTAATTTTTAATTTTATCAAACACCACCTAAATAAATAAAATAAATTTATCATCAATTTTCACTATATTTCAAATAATTTTTATATAGTAATTCAATTTAATTATATTAATAAAACTGAATTAAATTGAATTTTTTTAATTTTTCAAATAGCGTCTTAATGTATGTATTTCTATAATTACAGAATTCTAAGCAATTTTTTGATAAAATGAAATGGAAAATTTATCTTTTAAAAACAGATTTATTTATAGGCCTAAAATAAATTTGAAATATATATATATATAATTTTCTTTTTAAATTAAGATGGGGAACTCAGCCCACTGACAGCGCCTTCCAAACGGCTCAAACCGGCTCACTGCACCAAGCACAAAAACGAAGTCGTTTGCATAACGATCTTACCACCACTTCGGATCCACCAATACCCGGCGGTACCACAAGAGCCCGATGGCGAGAGTTATTGAAAAGATGGTGGCAGGAGGCCTAGTCTGGGGCCCACCAACGCCTTCATACGCCGTGGCGCGCTTCTCTGGGACCAACGATCCACCAAATTTTCCTCCTCCTCTACACTAAACCCACCAAAGCTGTACCCAGAACTCAAATCTTCACTTTAAAACTTGGTTTGCCTTCTTTTATTTTGGCAGTACTCCGTTCCTTTCTTGCTCAATCTCTCAGCTTCCGCTACTTCCTTCGCTCTTCTAAGCGATGCACTCATATCTCTTGCTGTTCCTGTCACCAACGCGACAACTTTTGCTGCTACAGCCGTGTTAGGGATGCTTTTAGAGGAAGAGACCCGAATTGGGTTCGCTTTATTGGGAACGGGTTCTATTATAATTGGTGTTTGGATTTGTATTACTTGAATTGTATTGTATATAATGCTTCATCTCCGCGCTAATTTTGCACCCATTTCTTGTTATTATATTTAATATAACTCTAAATATGTTCCAACATAAATCTTATATATAATAGATTTTTGTAGGGCATTCATATGGATAAGAGTATATTAATAATAAACTCTAATACATTTCTATATATATATTAGCTGAATGTAATATGTTTGATATTTGAAATAAAATAATTTAAATATAATATTTTAAGTAATCTCATATATAATTACTTATCTAAAAACCCATGACATTTCTTGTTAACTTCTTGCTTAGTGCTTGTTGTTTAATGAGCTATTTGATTTCAAGAATAACTGATAGTTTGTTAATGTTGAGTAAAGCTATTTACGTTTCATAATTGTGATGCTTTATTTGGGTGGTTAATTTTTGGGGTAATAAAGTTGATAACTTTGGTTTGATCTTAATGTTAGCTTAAGAATTATGATTTCCGCTCTAACTTTATATTGTATATAACGCTTCATCTCAGCTTTAATTTTGCACCCATTTCTTGTTGGTATATTTAATATAACTCGAAATATGTTTTAATATAAATCTTATATATAATAGGTATTTGTAAGACGTTCATATGGATAAGAGTATATTAATAATAAATCCTAATGCATTTCTATATATATACTAGGAAGATGTAATATGTTTGGTATTTCAAATAAGATAATTTGAATATAATGTTTTAAACAATTGTATATATAATTATCAAATAAGATAATTTGAATATAATATTTTAAGCAATTGTATATATAATCACTTACCTAAAAACCCATGACATTTCTTGTTAACTTCTTGCTTAGTGCTTCTTGTTTAATGAGCTATTTGATTTCAAGAATAACTGGTAGTTTGTTAATGTTGAGTAAAGGTATTTACGTTTCATAATTGTGATACTTTATTTGGGTGGTTAATTTTTGGGGTAATAAAGTCGCTAACTTTGGTTTGATCTTAATGTTAGCTTAAGAATTATGATTTCCTTGAGAATCCACATTCATAATTCCAAGTATTTGTTGCCCTGTTCAAAGATTTTGATACTCTACAATAAATTTAAGCACTTCAAAGTTTTTATTGTTTCACATATTGCATAGTTCATATTCAATCTCTGTAGTCTATTGATTGAATGAAAACAACAAATTGGTATATAACTGACTCACAAAAGAAAGGATGAAATTGATATGATTAAGACACGAAATATGATTACAAAATTAAATTTTGACATAATGTATGCTGGTAGCTAGTAGGAGAAAAACTGGAGCTGCTGTATTATTATTTGTCGTCTTCTAGAGAGCACTCGAGGTCCCTTCATTTTTTAGAACTGTGGTTTAAAACATTCTGGTGGTATCTGTCCAGTGAACCGTTTAATATCCTTGCAGTACCTCATCCCTTGTTTGTTTGGATAAGCAATTCCCTCTTTCTCATAGTCAAAGAAAACACGGATTGGTACACTGTCAACATACCACCTGAAATTGCAGCAAGAACTTTTAAGCTTAGATATCATTTGCCTTCAAGAGTAATTAGATCTGAAATTGCAGCTTCCAGATTAATTAGATGGTTGATTGAAAGTTATAGTGAAATTGTAACGGTTCGGCCCGATACTAACTCCAAATAATATACTTTTTTAGAACTCAACTCTTGCCAAGACAACTTACCCAAATTATATAAATAGTAACTAATTGAATCTTATAGACTGTTTTCATTTCTGCTATATTTCCGTAAGATTTAAGTGAGGTACTCAAGCTCCTTAAGCTCCTCAAACAGGCACCTCCCTAGGTGCAGCTTGTAACGCTCTCCCTTTCTATGGGGTAGATGCGGCTTGTTACAAGCTCTCTTCTTTTAAGGTGCGGTACACTCTCTATTTCTTTGGGGTAGATGTAGCTTGTTACACCCTCTCTTTTTTGGCGTGTGACATAGCCTTTTCCCTTACTACATTCTCACTTCTTTTTGGGTGTGCGTAGCCCTTTCCCTATGCACCCATCAACTCTACGTAATCTTACTCTAAAGTTACTCTAATAATATTTGTTTCGAAATTGATTCTAAATAATCTATTATTTTGGAGTTTAAACTTGACCCAAAATGATTATCTTATATTATATAAATAATAACTAATTGGACTTTATAAATCACTTTCATTTTAGTATACTTCTGATGCGAGATTTAAGTAAGCTGCTCAAGCTCCTCAAACAGGCACCTTTCTAGGTGCGGCTAGCTACATAAATAAGCTGGGATAATTCTTGGAAATAAAGCAATTTAGTAAAATTTTTAGTAAGATTTGGGACGAACATGTGTTTGTGATTTAAACAGTCAGCTAATAGCATCAAGAATATTCTTCCGTTGTTTTCTTTTTCTTCAATTAATTTTTTTCATTGTTTTATAAATATTGAATCTTTCATTATTACTGTATATCTGCCAACTTACACAACTTCTGAAGGGTTCCAATTAATTGTGTAGTTGTGGAAATCTGCTGTTGGGTCAAACCAGGGATAGAACTGCTGCTCCTTGTTTCCATTTCTTTGAATGTAGATGTTTGTGTGAATGATGTATGGTTGTCCTGAAACATTCCCTAAGAACTCAAAGTCTATCTCATCATGCCTGTCTCCGCCAGAGGATAACTGCAAAAAATTTACAATGCAGTTAAGCACAACAAATAACTAGCCTGCTGCGTGTTCTGAGCGGGTGTAACTTCGCAATATTTTGCACATTATATGCTATAGCATCGTAATTTTTAACTTGTTTAAATGCCAGTTGCCATTTCACTTGGCGGAACACCATGAAGGGAAATAATGTGTTCCTAATAAAAATCAGTTTCTGCAATTGGAATGTGTTTTTTTTTTTTGAATTTGAATGGCCAAATTATGACACAAGAACCAAATTAGTCAAATTGTTTCACTTACATAGTAGGCAGTAACTGTCCCAGCTGAGTTTCCTGGTACCAACTTGGTTAGCATTTGAATGCTTCCAAACAAAAATGTTCGCGTTGATTTAATATCAGGCCCTGAATCAAAAGTAATCTATGTAAAGCTGATAACTGGTCTCTATCTTCATGGTTAAATTACCTTGTCATAGTCGTACAAAATTGCGAAGAACCTGAATTATCGAAATGTATATGGACGTATGCTGATAATTGAGATGTTATTACCTGATGTTTGATCTAATACATATTGAAGCTCATCAACATTGCCCAGCATTGCAGAATGATGAGCTTCCCAATAGAAATACATGCTGTTGGGGAAATTGGCATAAACTGAACTCAGATCAAATGCTGTTATGAAGACAAATGGAACTATCAACAAAGTTCTTGAACTCGCCATTTCAACCCCAATACAGAATTTTCTTGTTGGAGTCGAAATGCGAATGGATGCTTTGGTTCAAGTCCTAGTGATGGCTTCAAATAGATATAGCTTGTAGCTAACAAATACGCCTTGCTAAAATAACACTGTTTCGATGATTTCTATAGTCTCCATGTATCTTTTTTTTTTCCATAGTTGCAAACTACGTACAATTAAATTTTAATTTGAAGATTTCAATTCATATATAAACTGAAATTTATATAATAAAAATTAATACTGCTGCATATTCGATGTCTCTGTCATAAGAATACTGAATAAGAGAAACGAAAGGCTGAGCCTGAGAGCCCAGCTGGGGACGCGGTTGGAATAGGAGAAGGACAAGCAGAAATCTCGTGCGCCAAACTAATGAACGAAGAGCGATGGTCCAGCTGTGATGTGGACGTGCAAGCCTATGACTATGAGCTTTGTTAATAGTTCTTAATTAGACGCTTATTAGCATTATATAAGGTGTTTCCATTTGGTAAACTCCTTTGCTTTTGCCAATCTATAATCATTTCTTATTATCATGTTGAAAGCTTAGCTACCCATATAGATTAAGGTATAATTAACGCTGGTTGAAATCGCAATCATATAAATTTTAGGGAAAATTTTAATTTGGGTAGGTTCGAGAGTTTTTTATTCAAATTGGATATACATTTATCCCCAAGTTAAATTAGAGTGCTTGTTGAATTACTTTATTTTATATTTATAATAGGAATTTTTTATGATAAAGTAAAATAAAAAAAAATTATATAAACATATTATTTGGTAAATGTTTAACCAATTACATAGGGTAATAAATAAAGTAGTTAAGTAAATAAACACAAAGGCAGAGCTGAAGATGTTAGTGACTGCAATGTCAAGCCTTGATAGCAAAACTTCTTTTATATTAAAGAAGATACAGAATCATGTGTGTTTTAAATAAAAATTAAAAAAATAATTACGAAATTAAAATTAAAATTCCCTCATGAATGAGCCTATGATCACTTGATCTGAACCCATTTAGACATGCTAGGAACCCCCTGGAAAACAACGGTGAAGAGATAATAACCAGGAGGAGCAACCTTGTTAGATATTGGTGCATTGGCGACAACAGTGTGTACCCCATTCTTGCCAGGGATAACCTCTTTCAATCCCAAAATAATTAGTCTTTGATTCATTGAAACTCCATGAGTAGTAAAAGCAGGAGCATACATAGTAACTCTAATATCGGTTTGCGTCACTGTGAGTCCAGTTAACTTGAATTGAATTTTAAGCTCGTTGGTATAAGAAAACTTGTCTAGAACATTTACAATCTCTGGTCTCTTGTTTGCAACGGCAGCGTTTAAGTAAGGTGGTGAGAATTTTTCCACTCTTAATTCAGTTGGGTACATAGCATCATAAATATAGCCGTTATTTGTGTTGCTACCGGCGACGAGGACTTTTCCGTCCGGGAGAACGACGGAGGATGAATGGTACATTCTTGCAATTGTAGAAGGTGTTAATTCAGTGAATCTTGTTCCTCGTTTGGCTTTTGGGTTGTATAAAACTGGAGTGAAATTTGGTTCACGAGCAAATCCCCACCCTGAAGCTCCTCTTTTAGCACCATTAAGGATCAAAACTTCACCAGTTGGAAGAATCATCATGTCACCCATGATGCGAGGAGTTGGCATTAGCTCTCTCTTCCAAACAGGGTCTTTAGCTGTGATTTTAATTCTTGCACAATCTTCAAGTGCGGTGTAGAAGATTTGTTTCTCGGCTTTAGAGTATGAATCTTTATGTGCAGACCCACCGCAAATCAAGACTTCAGATGGGACAGTTAATGTAGGATCTTGAGAGTGGATTCTGATTGGGAGGAGCACGGAGGCACCAGTGGCGGGGTAGTTCCGGCTACCACCGGGGAGTTCAGGGAGTTCACGGACAATCTGGTTAGTAATAGGGCTGAGCAAAACAGAGCGACTGTTGGCAAAGATGAAAACATTACCATCAGTAGATAAGTAGACAAATGGGTACAAATTGTTCTCCTCTGGATCACTGTTTTTGCGAAGGAATTCAAAGAAATAGGGTTTGGTATTGGATTGTCCTTCTTTAGGAATGTACTCATAGCTAAAGGCATCACGGCCACCAACCACAATAAATCCACCATCTGGCAATGTTGCTTGTGTTGAGTACCTGAAATAACAAAATGAGCCAATTACATTTTTAATTAGTTATGACATAAATTTATTTGATTCGTGAAAAACATAACCACTAAATTAAATGGTCTCCAAGTTTAAAAATTTTTAAGTTTGAGTTCAGTAAAAGCTACAATTATTAAAAAAAAAAAAAGAAATATAATGTAATATTTATATTTATATACCATCTACGATCTGCAAGAGCTGTAGGGTACTCTCTCCAATCACAACCATCGCAATCACCTAAATATCTAACAGTATTTGCACCACCTTGATAACCGCCAGTGCTAACTAGATTGCCATCAATGTCAAGACCTCCTGATGAGCACCATGTATCTGTGTTGAGCTCAAGAGGAGTAAGTTTTCCATTGTTAATGTCATACAAAACTGAATGGCACCAACAATCCTTTTCCCCAGTTGTTTGGTTAAGAACACGGCATTTGCCATTAGGTAATTGAATTTTTGATATCTTCCAAATTGTAGCATCATACATTAAAACCTTGTCAATTTTAGGAAGCAATATTGCGTGCATGGCAGAAACCCCAGAATTATCAGAAACAAGTGCCCATTCTCCTTTATATCCAAGTTCAACTGGAGAAGAAACAGCAACAGGAGCTTTAGTAGCAGGTTGAACAACAACAGCAGCAGGAGGACTATCACCACCAGGAGCACCACCAATA
Organism: Aleurites moluccanus; assembly: GCA_948193065.1. Classification (NCBI taxonomy): domain Eukaryota; kingdom Viridiplantae; phylum Streptophyta; class Magnoliopsida; order Malpighiales; family Euphorbiaceae; genus Aleurites; species Aleurites moluccanus. Next base: position 5,442 of record CANXYC012426403.1, on the reverse strand, counting down.
TCACTAGCAGTCGCACTACCAACTGCATCCTTTGTTATAGCTGCCACATCTTCGCCTTTATCAATCGGAGTACCAAAATCATCAGGTAGTTTTTTAGCCTTGTAATCATTTGGATTTCCAAATGGATTACCAAACAATTCATGAGGACCTAACACATGTTTCTGGTTGAAAAATTCGTAAGCATTTGGCTTTAACCAAAGCATTTCATCATGGGCATAACCAGAAACAAACAATGAAGGAAGAAGTAGTAAAATCATTTTGAAATTCATTCCCATTTTTTGAAATAATTGAATTTTTTTTCTTTTTTTTTTTTTCAAAAGAAATTGAAATGTGTTATACACTTATTCGCTTCCGCTTATTGATTACTGGGCGGAAGTCACTTTTTTTTTTTTTTCCTTTTTTTCTTTGATATATTATTCTTCTCCCTGATTATTGATTTTGTGTTGTGTGTGGAGGGCTTTTATAGATACAATTAATTTGTTAATAATATACTAAAAATTAGCAATTAGTTCCTTGTTTAGCGAGTTGCCTCTCATACAATGAGTTGATTTTATAAACAGATGTAATGTGTTGCTTAGCGTTAGGAAATGGAAAATGATTCTTGGTGGACTTGGTTCACACATGTCTCTTATACGTTCTGATCACCAAACAGACTAAAATAGGAAATCTGATTAACCATGGAGACTCTTGATAGCTATAATTCCTTTTTTGCCCCTTTATTTTTATTATTTAATTTTTTTTGAGTGTTGAGGAAAGAAAAAATAATCATGAATTTATTGTCGAGAAGAAATATGTATTTACCGTTAAATTATGTATCAGTTTATTTATATTATTTAATTAATAATATCATTTTGCTTTAATTAAAAAGGGTTGTTGGCACCTCAACTTAATTATAATTTCCAGGCTAATTTGTATGTCATTTTACTATGTACCAATCTGCACAACAAATGAAATTAATTATAGTTAATCGCAAATTGTAATCTTATAATCAGGTTGATTACCTCCCCTTTTCCTTTTTTCCTATTGCCATGGCAAGGAAGGGGCAGATTTCTACAAACCTCAATTAATTAGATCAAAACTTAAAAGAAATTATATATTTTTACATCAATAATATTATTAATCGGTTTTTCTAACTAATACCTAAAAATTAAAAATTCAGATAATATTAAATAAATAAATTTAAAATAAAATAAATAAGTGAAAAGTAAGAATTATATATTATCACTTAAGATGATAACAAAATACAACTCTATTAATATCTTTTTTTTTTTTTCCATCCAGCTCATTTTTTATATCAATTTATTTATATTTGAAATAATTGTTCTAAATTCAATTAATTTTTTTCAAAGTTTTAAATTTTATCCATTTTATTTTATTTTTTAAAATTAATTAGAATTGTGGTTAGTTCTCAAATTGATATCCTTAACCTAATTCGAGGTTGAGCTTTTTCATAAGTTCAAATTGTGACCTAAATAGTGGGATTTTATCAATAAAAAATAACGAGTCACAATTTTTAATTCAGAATGAATTATGATATCCATTTTATATGAAAAAATATTAATTTTTGAGCACTTTGACATTCTCATACTGTCAAGTAACCTCTTTCGAATTTCAAATTCATTCATTTAGACTATTCATGGTCATTTTTAATTTTATAAATATTATTTTTAATATTTATAATCTGTTTGCTTTTATTTTAGTTTGTTTGCTTATGTGAAATTAAGAGTTCTGAGACGTATATAAACTTCTCTTTTATTGTTTAGAGGGAGACCTAAATTTTATAAAATTATAATTATCCTAAATCTTGTATTTATTTATCAACGCTTATTACATTTCTTCAATTAATTAAAACTAAATAAAAAGAAAGCGGCCAAGATTAGATAAATTAACTGGCTTGAACTGTCTCCAAGGTTATATTAACATTGATTCTACTTTATAACAGTTAAATGAGAGCTGCAAACTCATTCATACTTCATAAACATGCTAGTATCTGATCAATTTTTTTTATTTAATTTATATTTTTTAAACTATAAACTTAACTTTTACGAGAGTTATTTGACATATTGTAAATTTTTTTTATAAAAACTTAGCTTATTTATATAGAGAGATTTATGTGCCTTTCTTTTAGTTTTTTTTTTAGGAACAAGGAGTATAGATTTCTTCAATGTTTTAACTTCCAGAAATTCAAGCGTGTAGAAAAAAGCTATTCTTTCTTGCCGTAGTACATAGTGAATATCATTATTCCATCATATTCATTGCTATTAATGTACTTATATAGGGAAAAATTTTAAATTATCTTACAAACAAATGAAATTATAAGATATAAATCTATATAAACCTATTACTAATCCAAATTGTATAGTTTCTTGCCAAGTTAAATTGCCCCTCAAAGAGAGATGGATTGTTGTTTGGTCAAAAAGGGCTACAAGACATTCCCATCTCTTTCTCTCTCTCTCGCTCAACGGAAATTATGTACTATTTTCCGGCCCCTACTCAAATTTGGATATGTACTATATGAAATAGTAATTGAAATTTGAAATAATTGATATTAATTCTAATGATTACTGAACTCTTATTTCTCTTGAAATAATGTTAATGTTGATAGGTCTTTTTTTGGTGACTTATCTTTTCATTGATTGACATTAATAAAGCTCTTTTACCATGTATGCATAACTGTAAAGAACCTTTTATAGCTGTATCAGACAACTTTATTTACAACTATAGTGAAAGCAAAGAGGAAAAAAAAAAAAAAGAAGGTAAAAGCAAGTATATATATATGCTAGCTACAATTACAGTACTTATGGATATAATATATTAAGGGAACATTATAACTATGAAACCTGTAATTTTTAAGGAAATGTATAGATTTTTATATATTATATATACTAATAAATATATCTAATTTTCCATCCAAACTTCATTAACAAAATAAATACGCACGCGCGTGCGTATATATATATTTATATAGTTGGATTAAAGACACCTTGATCATGTTTGAAATAGAGGACTCGAAATAAATCTTAGCATTCAAATTTTAAGAAATGAATAAGAATGAAGCAAAACTGAGTTAATAACTGGGCTAACCCTTTTAGACTTGGAGTTTTCCTCTTCACACTCTCTGGTAGGTTTCCCCAAAAGATCATGGCTTTGACCTTAAATAATTTGACTGATCTTAGTTAACTAAACCAAACTTTCAGATCATGAAAAAAGAGTAGGATTTTGGCATGTGATAAACAGCATTTATATGTCAGTATCAGCCCTTAATTTCATGAGATAAGATTCAAAGTGTTCAATGTTGAAAAAGAAATATATGCAATTCCTTTTTAGCATTATATATTCCTTGATAATTAAAATTGAGAATCCTATTTTTGGTGTGAAACAACTAACAAGCATCTTCACTGAGCTAAGAGAATAGAAACAGAAACTAACATTCCTCAATCTAGTGAATCAGATTTGTTTCATTATCAAGAAAAAGTATTATTTGTAAGATACCGTCACCTAAAGTTAAACCTAATTAAATCATGAAATTAGAGCATGAAATTAAAACTCGTGAGAAGTATGAACTTTATCATTTCTTTCACAGTTCATGAGGAAGAAGGAAATTTCATTGTCTTATGACTCAACCTAGCTAGTAACTATTTTTTTCATTACACAAGATATCCCTTACAAAATGAAACTTCAAAACCAGTTCATCATCTTGCTTAATTATAGCCAGCTGCCACTCATATATTCAACTTCCCATATAGTATGTGTAAAACCGATATTAATTTGCCAATCCCTGCATTTGATTTGAATTAAATTACCGATTTAAATGGACAATCTGAGCTCCAAATCTAGTTCTTGAGTATCACTTGATTCCGAATTTTGACTGCTCGATCCCATTGAGTAGCTCCGATGCTTCTTGTTCTTCTTTCGTTGAGTGTCCTATAATTCCATATATAAAGTATCACATTTTATATATAATTAAAATCTTGGATGGGGAATCTCATTCAACAAATTTATTACATATATAGACCTCAACTTGTAGATTTAAAAGATGTTTAGTTGAATCTTGTTCTGCAAAATGTTGAGCCTCCATGAAGCCCCCCGGATTCCAGCTGGTTTAAAGAAATCAAGAAGAAAATTTGAAATTTTGCTTATTATTATTATTATTATTATTATTATTATTATTATTATTAACTCTCAAGAATTTAAACTAGAAAATTAACATAATTAATTAAGTATATATAGAACATAGTACCTTGCTGCTGTGGAGGGTTGGGAATCACCATATATCTTGTTTGTTCTTTCATAGTCACCTAGTCCCATCTATAATATATACCAAGAAATTTATCTTTTAAAGACTACACATAGCATTATATATATACAAATAAGAAAGTAAATATTCATCTATAATAAGGTGTGGATTCATATAACATAGGCAAGAAAATGTTGGCTAACCGCCAACACTCAATCTAAAAGATTCAGTGTATATATATATATATATATATAAGTGAAGGCCCAAGATTTTTATTTTGTTTCATTGTGTAATATCAAGAATGTAAAAACCTAGGGTTAGTGGCAACTACCAACGATCGAGTAAGATCTAATTAAGGAAAAAAAAAATCCTTTAAAAGATCTTACGCACAAAATAGAGCATGGTTATATTTGAATGAATTAAAAGAAACTACTTAATTTGAATTTTGTAAATTTCAGTCAAAGCATGCAGTGTTCATATATCATTAAGAAGAAGAAGAAATGAATTATATGTACAATTGTACATACATGATGTGTGGTTCAAATGACTTATATGCTAAAAGTTCAATACAAATTAATCCACCAAAATTTGTTCTGGTCAATCAAATTTGCTGCAATTCTAGATCATAAGTTGTAGAGATTTTTCATATATATGTAATTCCTATAAATGTTTTTATCTAATTAATTAGACACAAAATAAGAGACTAAAACGAAATTTGGGTGCTCATAAAACAACTTGGCAAGATATATTAAAGAGCAAGTCCATAGTCTCTACACATACCATGATATTAGGGTGGAAACCATGATAAGAAGCAGCAGAAGATGAAGAATAAGAAAAAGAAGATGATGGTACGGATGAATAATTAGCTGTTTGCATTCTCAAATCCTCCTGCATGTTTATGTTCAGTAATTTAAGTACTGAAAAATATATAAAATTAACCAGAACGAAACCCTAAAAATCTATATATATAAATATAAAAACCTAATGATTAATTAAGAGAAAGAGAGAGAGATACCTGGTTGAAATTAGAAGGGTAAGGAGGAGTATGAAGAGATGGATGGTAAGTAGTACCCATTTGGCCATGTAATCTGATCTTCTCCAATTGAGCAACTCCAAGGCCTCTTTGTGGTTGTTTAGGCTTGTCTGAATTACTTTTCTTCCCTTTTCTTGAAGACCCACTGCCTCTTTGATCATTTCCCAAGTTT